>APFE030274382.1:13339-79672 GCA_000404065.3 Pinus taeda | reverse complement strand
TTTTAGAGCTAGCTTCTTCAAATTAGTCTCACTATTGGAAGAAGGATTTTTTAATCACAATAGCATGTAAGGAAGAAACTAAGGCTCACCTCTTTGATGGAACATATTTTATTTTTGGAAAACCAGGTTGAAGTTCTATTTGATGCCTTTTGGAGTGGAAGTATGGCAATCAGTTATAGACAGATATAAAATCCCATCTCCTCTACCAAAAAACACAGATGGAAAGAAAGCATATGTGGAAAATGCTAAGGCCTTGAACTCTATAACAAGTCTTTTGTCAGATTCAAAGTTCACTAAGGTTATGAATTTTGAATCATCCAAAGAAATGTGGAACCGGCTTATCAATAGATGACAAGGTCAAAAAGGAAAAGCTCCAAACCTTTAGATGGAATTTTGAGAGTCTTAACATGAATGATGAAAAATATATTGTTGCTTAATTTATCTAAGTAGATGAAGTGGTTAAATCTCTAAAAGGGTTAGGTGAAGAGGTCAAGGAAAAGATAGTTATCCAAAAGGTTATAAAATCTCTTCCAGACCATTTTGATGCTAAAGTTTGTGCCATATAATCTAAACTAAAAGATTTGGATAACTTATCAATGGATGAACTTCATGGAATCTTGATGCGGACATGCTAAGTTGCCTCAGTTTCCCATAACTTAGGATACTCCAACACAAACACGACAACTATGCTTTGAACAAATTCTAGAAATTTAGAAATAAATTAAATATACGTAGTCAAAAGAGAGCTTGGATTTAGCTTCACAAGTTCCATGAGAGAGAGTCTCTCCTCTTCTAATCATTTTTCTTACCTCACCCAACTTACATGGGGTTCATTTTTCAAATGGAATAATAGGAAGGCTGAAACATGCTCTCAAAACCTCATACACATCCCTAAAAACTCATTGTTATAGTCATTTCAAAATAATTTCACAGTGCAATCAAAGTCCTATAGGTGCTGCAAAATATCTTCGTAGCCCCCCAAAACCCTGTCTTTTAGTATTCCAGGAAGCCAAAACAAATTGGTTTGGTTCCTAATCACTTCTACATGGGTTTGAAAGGGTCCTTGATACAATGGATGTTGATAAATGCAGAAGGGAATTCTCAATTTGATTTTACCTTGATTAAATTGAGAAAATTTGAATTTCCACATCAACAGAGAACTTGGATGCAATTAACTGAGGTGACATGACTCTTTCCACTCAGTTAGCTCAGTAAATTCAAGTTAGAGGAGTTAGAGTTTAGTTAAGCATGTATGATTTCTAATTTGTAGCAATCAAATTCAGTTATCAAAGGTTGTTTTCAGTTAAAATAGTTCTAACTGCTATAGGAGCTAGTGGAGGGTTAGTTGTGTAGTGAGAATTTAGTCAAACTGAGTGATCATCTAGTTAACTGATCAATCAACCCAAAATAGCTAGTGCATGCAGAGAATTCGAGTTCCATATTTGTGGTGGAGCTTTCAAGGTAGTGTCACATTAGTTGTAGACCAGTCTTAAGTGTATAGGTGTTGCATGGAGTTGAATGATCAACCTTGGGAGTTATGTGATCCATTTTGGAGAAATTCCTAAATAATAGGGTCCTAATTTCTCAAGGAATTGTGTAAGAAAATAGGGGCTCAAGAAGAGGAAAAATATGACTAAGTCTGGGTTAGAGCCTCTTAATGAGAAAAGAGATATGTTATTCACTTGTAGGTCGTGCTTAGTTGAGCAAAGCAATCGTAATACATCTCTATTAATCAAATTAATGCAAGCAAGTGACGGGTTTTTAGTAGATTTCTTTTCCCTGGAAAAAATAATATGTGCATGTGTGTTATTTCTTGCATATCTGAGATTATTGTTTTATATTGTGATTTGATCTCTAGAGAGCAACAGTTTAGGTTTGTGTCTTGGGATTTTGATTAAAAATTCATGAGCAATTGCAAATCTACACCATAATCAGCGAGACAGTTTCTTCTCCCAAGTAGAGGTGAATATTATAATGAAGATTCCAATGAAGGATCTTGATTTTTTTCATATTGCAAATGCTCCCTCCTAATGATGATGATGATGATGTATGATGAATTATTTTTATCTTCTAAAATGCTATATGACTTTCTTTCAACCATATATACTACATATTCTTTCAATGAGGTTACCAAGATATACTATTTTTTCTATGATGACTGCTACATCCAGGTAAACTTCTACTTCAACTATCCTTTCAAGCTTCTATAATGATGTCATGAGCTCTTGATTCAATCATATGCTTATAATATGATGCATCCTACCATACTTACAATGATTTCTACCATGATATCCATCTTTCACAAAAACCAAAAATAACTAAGTTAAGGAGATTATCTCAGCCATAGTAGAGATATTTGACTTCCTCCTTATTTGATTTCTTCTTCTCAGGTTCTTCCACTTCTTCGTTGATATGTGATTCATTTATTTCTTTCCTTTTCTTGTTTTCCTTCTTGAGTTTTGGACAATCACTCTTGAAATTCCCATATTCTTGACAGCCATAGCATTGGATATTTGACATATCTTTTTTCTTCAATTTATGAGGACCAAAATTCCCAAAATTTCCATTTCTCCTAGCCATGGCAGCAATCCTTGAACTTGTTCACTTGGTACTACATCACTTTTTTCCTTCAACCAGATTTCACTAAATGGGGTGGATTCCTTCTTTCCATATATGCATGATACAAAGTTGCCCCATTCATCATCTAGTTCATTGAGCACCATAATGATCATCTCTTTGTTAGACATTATTTCCCATAACATTTGCATTTGGTATCATATTTGTGACACCCTCATAAGATATGAGGTAGTCCCTCCTTCCTTTGATACCTTCATTTTATATAGCTTGGTTCTAAAAGACATCACTTCTCCTACAATGCTTATCAAGAATAATTCTACTAGCTTGTCATAAATGTCTTTTGACTTCTCCAATTTTGCTACATAATGGATGAGAGAATCCTTAATTGATTCTATAAGGATTGTTTGAGCCCTTATCTTCCCCTTCATATATCTTGTTAGAGCATGAAATTGTTCTTTTGGCGGTTCAACAATTGAACCCTTAACATGTCCAATGAATTCATTTTCTATGTGGATCAAATTTGTCCTCTTATTCCATGGAAGGAAATTTCATGACCCAACCAACTTATTGCTCTCCTTGTAGAATGGAGTCATTTTGATAGTAGATTCAGTCATAGATATAAGGATACTTAATTGTCAAGTGAAGATGCTCCTTTGATGGTGATATATTCAACTTGATGCTTTTCTTGATTTTGATGCTAGTTGATTATGATAGCTTTGTTGAAGATGGCAGTACTTCTTCTAGAGATGTCCTTATTCTGATATGCTTGTGATGTGATATTTCTTCAAAGGGATTGAGATCACCTTAATTCTTTTGATGATGATGGCAATGCTTCTTCTTTGATATAGAGACTTCAAGATGCTTCAATGTGTAGTCCTTATTTCTTTGAGTTGAGGAGGGTCCTTGATATCTTATTCTCCTTGAGATGATGATTGTAAAATGTGCGAGCTTCCCAAGGATGCTTCAAGTGTGGAACCCTTATTTGGATGAGCTAGGGTTTTGAGGTCTTTTATGATATTCCTTACTTCCTTCCTTGATACTCCTTAGATTGTTCGACCCTTACAAATCCATTCTTGATGGTTTTATATCATATTTAATGCCTTGAAATTTCTTGATATTCCTTTTTATGGTCCTTTCAAGATGCCTTTCCTTGTCTTGTCACCCTAGCTCTAAAACCATGTTGATAAATCTAGGGGAAACTAGATTAAGTGATTTATCTTTCCTTGATAACTACTTCTGATGTTTTTACTTAACTTGATTAGTTTCTCCTTTCACTTGATTATAATTAGTGTTCTTATCATCAAACAACTACCAAAAAAATAAAGAACAGTGAGAAAAGAGGACATAAGATATAGATGATCATCTAGGGCCAAAACCTCTCCACTTGAGAGGAAAACCCATAAGAACTTGAATTCCAAGACCTATGACCCTTAACCAAAAACCCCTCCAAGGCAAAGTCAAATCACTCCTTTTATCAACTCTTCTTCCACAAAGTCAACGATGGTAAAATTTGCTGAAATACTTTAAATCTTAACTTCTCTTAATGATTTCAACTTCTTTCACAAGTCTGCAATTCTCTGCATGAAATCTATGCAGTTCCACACATATGGATAGTTTGGAGTAGATTTGAGAGCCTTCTCTTCTTTGCTTGGATAAGATCCTCCTTCTTGGGAAATAGACTTGCAAAGAGAGTCTTCTTAGCACCCAAAATTCAACTTCTTCTACAATTATTCCATACTACAACAAAAGTGATACCCTAGATCTCACATGTGTGAAGAGTTTCAACCCAAAACAGATCAATTTTTTTTTGGATTTGTTTCGTCCTTTAGATCTACTTCTCTTAGCTCTTCTTTAGGTCTTCTTCTTGCTCTTGATCAAACCATTTGAGAGTTTCTTGGATGATCTTTGAAAATAAGGTCCAATCCTTTATATATGTTTCTTGTCACATCTTGTAGGACGCATTTTCACTGTCCCTAGGCCAACTTGTCACTTGATAAGGCCGACTTGTTGTTTGCACATTTGACAAGGTCTTGGAGGGTCTTTGACTCTATTTTTGACTGAATTAAATTTTCTTTTATAATATGTAGCATGCCCTGTAGGGTCTTCCATACATGACAATGGCTCGTTTGACTTGTAGACTCAATGAAAAGCCCTTGAAGCACTTAATGGGTGCTTGACCTATAAGAATAAATTTCCCTTGAGCATGAAACCCATGACTAAAGAATGAAAATAATAAATTTATTTATTTATTTATTTTTCTCTTTACAACAAATACATAAAATCATGATTATATATATCATTAGGAAGATTGAACCTAGTTACATAAGTCAATAGCTCATGAGGTCCTCTATTCATTGAAAAAACCTAAAAGGGTAGGAATGTTAATTAAGCTTGACATGTCTAAGGACTTAGACAAAATTAGTTGAGATTATCTCTTTAGTGTTCTCATAGCTTTTCATTCTCAAGTATTTGGATTAATGGGCAGGAGTTTTGGTTGCAACCCCTTCTTCACATTGATGTTGAATGGATATCCTTCCTCCACATTCAAGTATTCACATGGAATTCAACATGGTGACCCTATCTCACCACTCTTATTTATTCTTGTCCTGGAATGATTAGGATGCACAATAAATGTGGCATTAATACAGGGAAATTTAAAATGATTTAGACTCTATGGTGATTATCTTCCCATCTCCCATCAATAATTTGTTAATGATGTTATGCTAATGGGAGTTCCTATAGAAAAATAAGCTAAATATTTAAAAGACATCTTGGAGGACTTCATGAAGGCATTAAATACATCCATTAAAACAAACGAATCTCAGATTTATTTCTTTAATACTAACATAACATTGTAGGGGTACCTAGCTAAACTATGTGGATTTTAGCACAGTTCTCTCTTTGCTAAATATTTGGGGGAACCGTTGGTAGAAAACTCCCTTAAAAATAGTATTCATTTGAAGGAATTAGTCTATAAATATCTAAAAAAATAAACTGTTGGTGTTGGTAATGCCCAAAGGAATCCTTAATTCCAACAAGATTGTCTACGGATCCTTTTTTTAGGGAGGGGATATGGGGAAAAGAAAATGAGCCCTTGTAGCTTGGGATAAATTATATTGTCTTAAAATGGAAGGAGGTCTTCATATTCATGATCCAAAAATTGTAAATAACATTTTTGGGGAAAATTTATCGTGGAGATCGATCTAAGATGGCCAAGATTTATGGAGGCGACTTTAATATAGTAAATATAGCCACTCCCAATCATGGTAGTAGAAATTAAAAGCTCAAAATGCTATTCAAGAATATTCAATATGGAATTTGGCCAAAACTAATAAATTCATTGTAATCAACATTTCTTCCAAGAAGTTTGAGAGGGAAAGGATGCCTTATTTGGATGGACTCGTGGCAACAATATCCAAAGCTTCATGGTAGGGTAGAATTTCTTGCTATAAAAGAGCTTATGAAATCTAGAGATATCTTGATAATATAAGATTATCTGCATCAAATAATATGTTTTAGAAAATAAAACAGGAATAAGAATGGCATCATAGAAATGATTGAATGCTGGATATTCTCTATGATAAATAATTCTATTATATATCAAGCTAGGCACTTATTTCAGGGTTTTTTCTATGTAAAATAAGGAAAGAGAGGGGCAATTGCATCTTTAATAACCAATATTCAGAAGGGGAGGTAATATGGGCAAAGGAATTATAGAGTGTCTATGAAACAATACTACTACACCCTTGTTCATCATCAAACTAGGAAGATAAAGGTTTGGATGCCATATTTTTGCATAATATCAATTTACTTCCATCTCCTTCTATCAATTCCTTGCTTGCAAGAAGCCCATCCTATAGTCCTATAGCCTCTTGGATCCCTCCCTCTTCCCCATAGGTTCCTTAAAATTAATTTTGATGGGGCATGTAATGGTAATCGAGTTTCTATTGGTATTGGACAAATATTTCACGACTACCATGGGAATCTAATGTTTCTATTTTCAAATAGTATGAAACAATCAAGTAACAACATGGCCGAATTTACATCTCTAGAGACTGGCCTTGATATAGAATCATCTAAAAGCTTCTTCATGCTTTTTATGGAGGGTGATTCTCAGCTATTCATCTCGAGAGTAAAAAAATTGATCAAGGGAGCTTCTCTAGAAAACAAATTGCATAGTTGGAGATTGGAAAAATATATTACACATATTAACCATTTGATCTATATGATTTCAGTCATTATTCTTTCTCACGTCAAGAGAATAGGTAATAATGTAGCGAACCTTCTGATCAACTTGGGATGCAATGACATTCATCTTCATTTTTTGGCAAGCTAGAACAGTAACTTATGGGAGGATTGAAGACCAATACTTATCAAGATGACTAAAAAAAGATCAAGAAACCATGTTGGAAATGGAAGAAATGAAAGACTAGCTAGAATTGAGGAGCATCTATTCAACAAACCAAATCATGTGTCTCAAGTCAATCCATCCTTCCATGTTTTCTTGATGGTTTGATTTGGAATTTACTAGTATTGAGGCATAATGTATTACATAATAAAGTCTTGGTGAGTAAATATTTTATATGTATTAAGTTAATATATAGGGTCTCCCCATCCTCTAAAGATGACAAGAGGCAGACCCTCCTCTCTATCCAAAGCTAAGCTACAAGTTGGGGAAGAGATTATTGCGGGCAAGAAACAGACCATCAACTAGGTACTTAGAGCAGTGAATACCGAAGAGCTCCCCCCCCACGAAATGTCTTTCCAATTGTAGAGGGTTGGCTAGCCTTGCTAAAAAAATATCCATGAGGAGATTACTCTTAGTATAACCCTTTTTTATTTTATTTCTTCAAGAAACCCTAGGCTAGGGTGGTGTCATTACCCACCTCTTATAATCCTAGCTACCTGGATGGACATTCCATACCTTAGATGCATTAGGGTGGTCAGGGGGTCTTGCGTTGGGGGTAAAAAATTGATCCATCAGAATCTATAATGCTTGGGAGAGTTCAGGCCACCTAGGAGTTGTCATTTATTCCTCGAAGCTTGATACTAAGCTTAGGATTATCAAAATTTATGGACCCTATCACAACAAGAAGGAATATTGGAGTAAACTCTTAGACTCACACATCCTACAAAAGGACAATCTTGTTCTAGGGGAGATTTAAACTTCTCCATCAGCTTCGTAGAATCATGGGCACACAATTCCCAAAGGGACATCCTCTCAGATTTTTTCGAGGCCAATCTAGAGGATCATAGTCTCATAGATATCCCATCCCCAAAATTACTTCCCACTTAGAGAAACAGTAGATTAGGGGAGGTCAGTCTCTCTAGAAGACTAGATAGATTCCTCATTAAGGAGCATATGCTAATCTTGGGGCAGGGATATTGATAGTGGCTAGGTTGTGGTAGAATATTAGACCATAGGCCGATCTATTTGGAAATCAGAGGAGGTATGAACAAAGCAAAAGGTCCTTTCAAATTTAATGCATCATGGTTGAGGGACGCTGAATATATCCATCTAGTAACAAATTACTGGAGGACTCAGCCCCCAGCGGCAGAAAGGAATATATCGGAAGGATTTGAAAAAAACCTAAAAGAGCTCAAAAGCCTCTCAAAGAAATGGGCTCATAAGAAGAGATCGCAGGAATACCATACACTCAAACAGACTGAAGAAGCCATTGAGAAGTATGAAAATGACCATGAGGGGATATTCTCCTCCCTTGAACACAAAGAGTAGATAACCTCTCTTCTGGCTAAGAGAAACCAGATTCTTAAGGACAGAGAAGAGAGTTGGAGATTGAGAAGTAGAGCCATCTGGATTAAGGAAGGGGATGACAATACCAATTTCTACCATAAATTTGCAAATGGGCACAAAGCTATCAATACTATTTGGCAGCTATTAGATGAACAAGGAGAACTAGTGAACACCTTTTCCCGACTGGCAGCTATGCCCACTTCCCACTTCAGGGACATCTATTAGTCAACCCTAAATGCCAGCTTGGGAGACATAATGAGGACAATCCAACTATTCCCAAGGTTTGTATAATAATAATAAAGTGAGGAATTGAAAAAAGGAGGTCTCCCTGGGAGAATTGGAGGAAAATGTCAAATGGTTTAAGTGAGACAAAAGCCCTGGTCTAGATGGTTGGAATGTGGAATTCTACCTGGCCTTCTTTGATACTCTTAGGGGGGACCTATCACAAGTTATAGAGGAATACCGAGCCTATGAAAGAATGTATGAGGCCTATAACTCAACCTTTATTGCCCTTATTCTGAAATCTGATAATCCCACCCCCTTCAATGATTTTCAGCCCATCTCCTTATGGAACTGTATCTACAAGATCATCTCCAAGATAATAGCAAATCAACTCAAGCCAATCTTATCAAACCATATCTCAACTAAACAATTTTCATTCTCATAGAATAGACAAATACATGAAGTAGTTGGAACAACACAAGAAATTCTACATTCTATCCAGACCCACAAGATACAAGGTATGGTCCTAAAAGTTGACCTCTCGAAAGGCTTTGACAGAGTCAATTGGCTATACATCAAAATGCTATTAACGCACCTGGGTTTCCCATATGAATTCATAATATGGATTATGAGCCGTATCACTAATGTAACATTCAACGTTCTCATAAATGGTGTGGCCTCTCCTTTCTTCTACTCCAAAAGAGGCCTCAGGCAAGGATGCACACTGTACCCACTCCTCTTCTTACTGATCATGGAAGGTCTTAGTCGTTTGATAAAGGAGGAGCAACGAAGAGGTAGACTAAAGTGCATCTACATCACTGATGCATGCACATTAACACACTTGATCTTTGTTGACGGTGTGCTACTTTTCCTAAATGGGAGTATTGGCGATGTGACTACACTTCTTAATTCCTTCACTATATTCCTAGCAACCACTGGCATGTTGGTTAATAATGAAAATTCCCCTATAACAACTATAGGATGATCACCATACGAGATTCAGTATGCCCTGAGAAGATTCCCCTATAACCTACAACAACTGGACAAGGGACTAAAATATTTGGGATATAGATTAAAGGCACATGGTTATAAGAATGCTGATTGGTTCTGGCTCATAACCAAATTGGAAAAAAGGCTAAACATCTGGTACCTTAAATATTTATCAAGAGCAAGAAGACTGGTACTCATAAAAGAAGTGTTGGAAGAAACTCCAGTATATTGGATGTCTTTAGCATGGATTCCTAAGGAATACTAGCCAGAATAAAGAACCTATGTTGCAGATTCCTGTGGAGAGGGAATCAGCCCAGAAGGATATTTTCCTGGTCCAATTGGGGCTCTTTGGCACTCCAAAAGAATTGGGGAGGACGGGGTATCAAAAACCTTGAAACTTTCTCCACTACCATGGTAGAAAAGCTAGGGTGGTAGCTAGTCACATCACATAGCCTTTGGACTAAGGTGGCTACATCTAAATACATAGCTCCTTTAAATCTTATGGATTGGATTCGCCAACCTCAGTGGACACAAGCTGGAAAATCGAACATATGGAAAGTAGTCCTACAAGCAATGTCCCTTATCAGGGATGGACTTACATGGAGAATAAAGTCAGGAGAAGTTGTTAAAATAGGGATGGATCCCTGGATTGGATGTGGGAATGCTCATAGACTCCCATAGGAGCATAGAACATACCTCACTTCTAGAGGGATCTCTCACCTTAGCCAAATAACAGACAATGATCACTCTACTTTTTTGCAACAAGCATGGAAATCTGGGAGGGCACTACAGATCCCGGGATAATGGTAGCAATACTAGAGAGAATACTCAGAGGCACTCACGGAATCCCATATCAAGATACAGGAAGGGGAGGATGAGCTAATTTGGGCACATATGAAGCATGGAAAATACTCACCTAAAGAGGGTTACATAACTCTTATGAACTCACTGAAACCTCCGATGTGTGAAGTGTGGTGGAGAAGTTTTTGGAAATTAAAAGCACCCCCCAGGTCTAGGCTCCTCATGTGGACCATTCTGAGAGACAAAATCCCAACAAGAGAAAATTTGATCAAGAGATCTTTTCATGGACCCTTTTGGTGCGGCCTTTGAAAAGATGACAATGAATCTGGGAATCATCTCTTCCTTACTTGCCCATGCACAAAGGAGCTATGTAATACTATTCACTCTCATATACACTCGCTCCCTCTGTGGCAAGGAACAACTATTCAGGAAGTCTGGGAGGGATGGTGGTCCACTATATTCTCTGAAAAAACAAAAAAAATCCCTTTACTTACTTGTTGGGTCATATGGATTGCCCGAAATAGAATTATTTTTCAAAATTCCCCACCCCCCCCACACTAGCTAGAAATCACTGCACAAATCCTAGCAGACTACCAACAGATTCCAAAGGAGGAAACAAATCCCAATCCCAGGCATATCATCCCCGAGACTATAAACCAATCTCACCCCTGGGCATACTTTGACGGCTCAACTCAAGATATAGGATGTGGGGGGGGGGGGGGGGGGAGCTGTCCTTCATATTACAACAAATCATTATTACAAAATCCAAATGGGATTGGGTAGAGGGATGAACAACATTATTGAGCTATCAATAGCAAAATACACCATACATTTTGCTTTGGAAAAACAATGCAAAAACTTACAGCTATTTGGAGATTCAAAAACTGTATGCAATTGGATAAACAAAGTTACAAATTGTCATGCATTTTCTCTTAGACACATCATGGAAGAAATATACAGACTCATAAATTGATTTGACACATTCACTTGTCATCATATATACAGGGAGCGGAATACAGCTGCCAATCTACTATCCAAGGAAGTAGCGCATAGGCCTATAGGAACTTGGAGCATATTGGAGAAAATTGATGGAATCTTCCATCAGAATTATCATATACCTTTTATAGAAATATTAGAATAGTAAAGCCCCATGAGAGTTGGACACATAAGTTTTTGTTATATATTTTGTTGTCTTTATATAATATTATATGAATGTTTTTATCAAGTAGTCCTATACATGATAGTTATTTTTTGATACTCCCTGTGTAGAGTAAGTACATATATCATATTGAAAATCAAAGCACAGAGCAATGTCTCCTTGCGTGGAGTACACCTCTTTCTATTTTCAATTACTCAACAGGATAGGCTTCTAGCCGATAGTACAGTATATGCCACTGGTATCTGCAAAATGTAATTTTCCTCATTAATGAAAATTATGAATTTTTCCAAGGGAAAAAAAAGGGTTAAGCTAGGTTTATTTTGCAAGAAAAATGTGTCAATGAGTAGATATAAGATTTCATGTCACTTTGTAAGCATCTTACAATTCATTCCTTAAAATAGGCAACATTCCTTTTCTTTCATTTAGGATAATTTTCCCTTCTCTAGTTGGTAGTCAGACTTCTTCTAGTCAATAGAAGACTAGCTTGAGAAACCCTAGTGGTCTATCGCCCCAACTAAACAGTGACAAGAGTAGACCATTACATCTATTTTTGTATACAACACTATCACCTTCACGTTTGTATGAACCCCAAGTTGATGAAGTAGATTTGGTAGCCCCAGAAGTTGCAACATTCTTGCTACAATACTCATGCTCATCAATGTGCCCTCCCACCCCAGGCTATGTAGGCACCTACTACTTCATCAACAGTGAGCATCATGGTTATGTGTCAACCGCACAAAATCTTTGTCATCGAAGTCCATTTGCTAGGCCACACATAATTAGTATCATAGTTGGTCACAAACATTACAGCGTATCTCTAATCTCATATCTTCATTTTTCTGGGTTATGGGTCATCCAGAAACCCACACTTCATTGAAGTCCATTTTCTAGGCCACACATTGTTAGTAACATAGTTGGTCACAAGCATTATAGGGTATCTCTATCCTCGAATCTTCGCTTGTCATGATTATGGGTCATCCACAATCCAACATTTTATCAAAGTCCATTTGCTAGGACGCACACTATTAGTATCATAGATGGTCACAAGTATTACAAGGTATCTATATCCTTGGATCTTCGTTCATCACAGTTATGGGTTAACCACACAAAACCCTTCTCTTCAGTGGCTCTTCATATTCAACAAAGACTTCTCAGGAGGGAACTTCACGCAATGAGGACCATTGTTTCTTAAGGAGGGAGGAATGATCCAAATGGAAAATGGCATCCACCCATAGTATTCATTCACCCATGGAATTTACCCATGGTATTGTAAGTGGAATCCACCCATGGTATTCATCCACCCATGGTATTTATCAACCCATTGAATTTACCCATGATATTGTAAGTGGCATCCACCTGTTAGGGTCCTATGATAATAGGATTCATAATTTTGAATTGGCTATTATTAGTCTAGTAATATTGTACATATGTTTTCTTTCTACAAAATGTTTTCCATATTAAAAAATTAAAAAATTTAAAGAGGGTATGTCCTAAAAGAAATATCAAGGGACAAAAAGAATAAGAAAAGATCAAAAAGGTGAAAAAACATGAACACCAAACAAAAACAGATCATGAAAGTGTGCAAATTCAAGTTCCACTACTTTTTACTTCAATGTGCAAAATAATGGTTATGTGCAGCTTGTCATAAATGCCACAACCCATGATACTCAAATAGCTTAATCTTGACTAGTTCATGCTTTAAATTTCATGTTCATAGATAGAGAATAAAGATCTAGCCAAACTGTTTAATCTTGGAAGATTAGTAGTTAAGTAGATAAATAAAATGTGCTTACCAGCTTAATCTGAGCCATTGGAAGATATAAGGTTAGAATTACATAGTTTTCTTTTAAAAAGAAAAAGTAAAGAAAGGGTCTGCTAGTTTAAATGCACCCAATAAAGTGAAGAAAAAATGTTACGATAAGTAAAGGGTAGGTACAAGAAAAGTTGCAAAAGTACAAGGTTGTTAAAGCATAAGCACATTTATCATGCTTAATCCTATGTTTCAGTGTGCAAGAGCAGTTATGAAAGTGAAAAGATGTTCACAAGTTGATTTGGCTAACTTCCCCACATTTCATTTCACCCCCAACTACTTATTTACTAATTTTCTCCTCGTTTCTTATAAAAGTACCATTTTCTCTCCATTTTGACCCTTACACCTTGGTTTCACATATTTCCCTAGCAAATTACCCTCTAAAGGTCATTTCTATACCCAAAACCCCTTTTCCCTATTGTGAAACCCATTTACCATGTAAACAATCACCTTCCCCCTTAATAATTTCCCTAAATATCCATAAAGACCCTTTATCCTAAGTTTTGTTTCCCCCCCACATTATTTAATTAACTCCGCCATGTCATATTTCCCCGACATAAAAACCTTTAACCCACCACACTGGGTGTGGTTAATAAACCCTCCCCGATAGCCTTTTAACTTATATCCCTAATGTATTTATTCCTAGGTCTCGCATTTTATTAACCCATCGCAATATGTTAAATCCCGTGATTACTCTTTAATTAATTACATTTCATTTTAATTAAGCATGACCCCACTCCCCCATTCAGCCCTCATGACTTCATCGCATGATAGCCCTCCAATCATCCACTTCCATATCGTGCTCATCCCCTCTTCGACCTTTACCAACCAGAGAGCACGTGAGATTTGTGGTTTTTCTCGTGCCTTTTTTGGCTATGTGGCAGCTCCAGGCGAACTTGCGTGCTCTCAAGGAAATACTGCCTACCTCCCAAAAGCAGTGTGATCGCCCCGAAAACCACCTCCTCACCAAAAGTTGAAGCCACTCACTGTTCATTTATGAAATTCTGCGCCAAATTCTAACCGTTGCGAGTTAAAAGTCAGAAGATGCTCATTTTGACTCTTTTCACTCATTCGCTTTAAGAAAGCTTCCTTAGCCTTCCTGCACCACCCTGAGCCTCTGCAACCAAATTTGACCACTGATTACCTCCCGAACATGCTCCAGACTCCGTCCACAGACTTCCCTGTTCCTTGAGGCCATTATCACCTCCCTTCCAACCTGTGTTCTTATTAACAATTGTTGTATTTTGCAGGTAATTAACAAGGCCAGGAGATTGGACAAACAGGTTTTGGTACTAGTAACAAAACCTATTTGCTCCGAATTCTTAGGAAATGTATTGAGAGGCTTCATTGAGCAGGAGTTTTGTGTAAAAATAGAAAATCAAGTTTAATACAACAACAAAGCAGAAAGAAACAATTTAGACAGTAAATGTTAAAACAAAGATGAAATCATTTTCACCAGCACAATAAAAGATTCTTACAAACTACTCTCCAAGAAACATTTTGTATTCTACAAGTGTCTTTTAGTAAAAATAATTTTTACTAAAAACACAGAAGCATGAAAGAGTGAGTACGATTATAGTAAAAGGTAAAAATGAAAGTAGGTGACAAAGCAGTCAGGTGAAATATTTACTACTGTTAAAAGTTAGAGGAAGAAGAAAGCGTGAGAGACAAACCAACATAAAAGAAACAAATAGATAACAACTATAAAGTAAAATAGGGACAATTTTCAGTCAGTTGAAAGGTGTCACTACCTTTTAGCATCTAGATATTTTATTCCTGGAATAAATCCTAGTGAGTTGACAGGATAATTTGTATTGATTTTTGTATAAATACTTCATAATTTGAAGTATTAAGTGTGGAATTTTAAATATTATTATAGTTGACTAATCTACTACCTAAGGGTTATTGTACCAATTTCCAATTGACAGACATGTCAAGTTATAAAGAAACTTCTTTACAAGATTCATGTGTTGAGCTATCTCAGTGAAGTACAAATTTCGTCTTGTTTATGTTCTTTTTCTAACTATTTCATAAAATTAAATATTATCCAAATTTGAATGAATTAAACTAGAAATATAACTCAGAACTTGTTTAAGTACACTCTATTTTGCACAGTTGATCATTTATATGATTTCTTCTAATATTTGGATTTGAGAACCATTAATTGCTCTCCCATCTTAGTTGAACTCTTGTATTTCTCTTCATAATCCGGTTTAAGGATTCCTTAACTGCTCCTTGATCCCCATTGGAAATCATTTCACCATCCAGCCTTTGAGATCTAATATTGCTCACCTATCTTGCCCTGTAACATTTTATTTATGGTTTGTTGCTATTCTATTTTCAAAGCCTGATTGACTCCATAGCCCAATGGAGAATAGACATTCGTCTATCCATCTAAATTAGTGATTACACCACCAAATCATATCAAAACCCAATCAAGCTTACATAACTAGCCTAAAATCAATTAACTCAACAAAGTTAAATCATTAAGAGAGAGCCCTCTTTGAGCATTAGGAAGGCTAGATCTGATCTCAAAAGTAGGTTTGTGGTTACCACCGTGATTTCTTTCGTTAACCTTGAGAAATTTCTGAGTGATAATATAATGGTGACCATACTGGGGAAGAGAATATTTTCTTCAAAAATATTATATAAAGATCAAATCTGATCTATGATGGTGGACAATGATCAGACACACAAAGGTTAAAATCGTCCACTTGGCAACTCCAGCTCCAAATCAATTTCGCAATCAAGACTCCACTGGAGGAATGAACCTAAAAGAACAATATGGGAAGATCGGGCTTCTAACTTGGATTGTTATCCAAGACATTGTGTTCTTTCTCATCAAGAAGGTTTTTCAATGTATATTGTATTTTAGAGAAGATATTAGATTAATTTTTTATTATTTTCCTTTGAAGATTGTAAATATAAATTCTCCTTATCCATTTGAGAAAATTTCTTCTAAATCTTATGATGATCATTTTCAAATTGATAAGACTCAAACAATCAAGACTAATCTTACAATCCTTGTACATATTCTTGTACCTTTTAAAGTTCTTGATATATATAAGCTCCTCACATTACCTCCTATACTCCATGATTTCCCTGATAACTATTACAAATATCTTCCCTATTTTGATGGAGATAAAGGTATCACTGCCCAAAAACATATTTAAGGATTTGAGAATTATCTGGACTTATTTGAGATTGATGAAGATGATGTTAGAATTAGACTTTTTTTCTCTTTATTTGCAATGTAGAGTAAAGAGTTGGTTCAAGAATCTACCTATTGCAAGCATCTCAGATTTCCAATAATTTGTGAATTTTTTCCTTGATAGATGGATAATCAAAGTCAATCTATTTATGATCATAGAAGAATATAATCAGTTGAAATGACAACCAAATGAAACAATACAACAATTTTTTGAGAGATTTAAACAAATCTATTATTCAATGCCATCAAATATAATACCTCCTCCTGATTTAACTCTCTTTCATTATCCAAAAGCATTTGATCTAGAAATAGAATTTCAGCTAAGAGAAACAAACCCAACAATTCTTGAACAGATGCAGAACATTGCAGTCTATGTAGAAGTTAATTTGCAAATTAGAAAAGAAAAGTTGAAAGTAGAAGCAGTGAAGAACAACACTGCAGAGGTAGAATTTGACATTTTGGTGAGAAAAATAGAGGAAATGATATAGAAGATCACCATGCAAGATAAATGTTTTGTGAAAGATCACCATGACACATTTATTTCAAAAAACGAAGAGGTTGATAGGCATGAAAAAATTCTTGCTAATTCCAACTACCATAGATCAGAAAATGGATTTACAGATGAATATGTGGAAGAGAAATCTACTGATTTAATGTGTATGTTTGATGGCATTCCTTCTTTTAATGATTTGCCTAAATATGATTAGTATGATGATAATTATGTTGTTCGAACTCAAGCTAGCTTTACAGAGAAATTAGAAACTAGTTTGGAGGATGAATAAATTCAGTTTGAGCAAATTAAATATAGTGATCAGCCTATACATATCAGATATGAGAATGAGAAAGGAAGTGCAGAAAATTTGGAAATAAGTGAAGGTTCTTTGCCTCTTTGTTTAGCTTCATTTCAGTTCATCAGAGAAAACTTTACAGCAATAAAAAATCGGCGGTCTTTAGGTATTGATATTGACAACAAAGAAGACAATGAAAACCTTAATGAGGATTCTTTGGTTTCACAATTACAGTTATCAAATTTCATTGACACACCTGATCAAATGATACAGGAAAGTTTTATACCACTATGTTTTGAATCATTTCAATTTTTAAAGGAAATGCGGTATAACATCTCCAAAGAAAAGGATGAGCATCTTGTTGAAATCTACAAAGTCCCATGGAATCCTATATGCAATAGGTTGCAACAATCCTTTCAAGTCTTTTATGATCCAATGGTTGATATGTTGGATAATGAATACAATCAGAATTTTTCTTCATTAACTAACTATGAGATTTAAGATCAAGATGATAAAGGTTTCATCATTAAAACATTTCAATCAGTAGAAATATCATCACAAAGCTTGTCTGAAAATCTGCAGGGGGGTAAAGATAAAAATGACATTTCAGTTTCATGGCATAGAGGCCATCCAAAACAATTGTACAATTGCTTAAATCATTTGAACAATAGTGTATATCTTTTGGAAGATCCTTTTACACATTTTTTGGATTCAACAAAGGAGATCAAGTATTTCCTTATCTTCTCATTTGTTGACAAAGTTATATTGGGTTGTCGAACTTCAGTTTTAATCACAAACAAGCACAAGCAGCAGAATCCACCAATGTATATAATGCTTGAATGGTTGCATTGGCTCTTTCATTTTACCTAACCAGCAATTGCACAACTGATTAGAGGAAGTAGGTATGATTTTGGTTTGATTAAATTTAGTTTTTCAGTGGCAATTTTATTTCAGATCAGATTTCAATTTGTAGAAAAGGTTAAGATTTCAGTTCAAGATTTTCAGTCACGGAGATTATATAACAAAGTAGCTGCAAGCTTGGGATCGGTTGAATGGATCAGGCCACTAGTCAATGGTGTTCTTGACATCTCACAAGGAGATGCCATCCCCAAGTGGAGCCACTATTAGGGTCCTATAATAATAGGATTCATAACCTTGAATTGGCTATGATTAGTCTAGTAATATTATACATACTTTTTTCTTTCTACAAAATGTTTTGCATATTAAAAAATTAAAAAATGTAAAGAGGGTATGTCCTAAAAGAAATATCAAAGGACAAAAAGAATAAGAAAAGATCAAAAAAGTGAAAACATATGAACCCCAAACAAAAACAGATCATGAAAGTGTGCAAATTCAAGTGCCACTAGGTTTTACTTCAATGTGAAAAATAATGGTTGTGTGTAGCATGTCATAAATGCCACATCCCATGATAGTCAAATAGCTTAATATTGACTAGTTCATGCTTTAAATTTCATGTTCATAGATAGAGAATAAAGATCTAGCCAAACTGTCTAATCTTGGAAGATCAGTAGTTAGGTAGAGAAATAAAATTTGCTCAATAGCTTAATCTGAGCCATTGGAAGATATAAGGTTAGAATTACATAGTTTTCTTTTAAAAAGAAAAAGGAAAGAAAGGGTCTACTAGTTTAAATGCACACAATAAAGTAAAGAAAAAATGTTAGGGTAAGTAAAGGGTAGGTACAAGAAAAGTTGCAGAAGTACAAGGTTGTTAAAGCATAAGCACATTTATCATGCTTAATCCTATGTTTCAATATGCAGGAATAGTTATGAAAGTGAAAGGATGTTCACAGGTTGATTTGGTTAACTTCCCCTCATTTCATTTCACCTCCCACTACTTATTTACTAATTTTCCCCTCGTTTCTTATAAAAGTACAATTTTCTCTCCATTTTGACCCTTACCCCTTAGTTTCACACATTTTCCTAGCAAATTACCATCTAAAAGTCATTTCCCTACCCAAAACCCCTTTTCCCTAGTGTGAAACCCATTTCCCATGGAAACAATCACCTTACCCCTTAACAATTTCCCTAAATACCCATAAAAACCCATAAAGACCCTTTATCCTAAGTTTTGTTCTCCCCCACCGCCCCCCCCTCGCGCACTATTTAATTAACTCTGCCATGTCATATTTCCCCATCATAAAACCCTTTAACTCACCACCCTGGGTGTGGTTAATAAACCCTCCCTGATACCCTTTTAACTTATATCCCTAATGTATTTATTCTTGGGTCTGGGATTTTATTAACCCGTCGCAAGATGTTAAATCTCGTGATTACTCTTTAATTAATTGAATTTCATTTTAATTAAACCTGACCCCACTCCCCTATTCAGCTCTCGCAACTCTGCCACATGATAGCACTCTGATCACCCACTTCCAGATCTGACAGCACACATCCATATCATGCTCATCCCCTGTTCAATCTTTACTAGCCTGAGAGCACGTGAGATTCACAGTTTTGCTCAGGCCCTTTTTGGCTATGTGGTAGCTCCAGGTGAACTCGTGTGCTCTCAAGGAAATACCATCTACCTGCCAAAAGCAGTGTGATGGCCCTCGAAACTGCCTCCTTGCCAAAAGCCGAAATGACTCACCATTCATTTATGAATTCTGTGCCAAATTATAATTGTTTCCGGTTAAAAGGCTGAAGACGCTCATTTTGACTCTTTTCTCTCATTCACTTTGAGAAAGCTTCCTAAGCCATCTTGTGCCACCCTGAGCCTTTGTAACCAAATTTGACTGCTGATTACCTCCCGAACATGCTCCAAACTCCGTCCACAAAATTCCCTGTTCCCTAAATCCATTATCACCTCCCTGCCAACCTGTGTTCTTATTAAAAATTATTGTATTTTGTAGGTAATTAACAAGGCTAGGAGATTTGAAAAACAAGTTTTGATACTAGTCACAAAACCTGTTTGCTCCAGATTCTCAAGAAATGTATTCAAAGGCTTCATTGAGCAGGAGTTTTGTGTACAAAGAGAAAATCAAGTTTAATACAATAGCAGAGCAGAAGGAAACAATTTACACAATAAAGGTTAGAATGGAGATGAAATCATTTTCACCAGCACAAAAAAATATTCTTACAATCTACTCTCCAAGAAACATTTTTATTCTACGTGTCTTTTAATAAAAATCATTTTTACTAAAGCATGAAAGAGTGAGTAAGATTTACAGTAAAAGGTAAAAATGAAAGTAGGTGATAGAGCAGTCAGGTGAAAGATTTACTACAGTTAAAAGACAGAGGAAGAAGAAAGCGTGAGAGACAAACCAACATAAAAGAAACAGATAAATAACAACTATCAAGTAAAATAGGGACAACTTTCAATCAATTGAAAGGTGTCACTACCTTTTAACATCCAGATATTTTATTCCTAGAATAAATCCTAGTGAGTTGATAGGATATTTTTTATTAATTTTTGTATAAATACTTCACAATTTGAAGTATTAAATGTGGATTTCTGAATATTGTTATAGTTGACTGATCTACTACCTAAGGGTTAATGTACTAATTTCTAGTTGATAGACAGGACAAGTTATAAAGAAACCTCTTTACAGGATTCATGTGTTGAGATATCTCAGTGAAGTAAAAATTTCATCTTGTTTATGTTCTTTTTCTAAGTGTTTCGTAAACTTAAATGTTATCCAAATTTGAATGAATTAAACTGGAAGCGTAACTCAGAACTTGTTAAGTACACTTTGTTTTGAACAATTGATCATTTATATGTTTTCCTATGATATCATGATTTGAGAACCCTTAATTGCTATCCCATTTCGATTGACCTCTTGCATTTCTCTTCATAATCTGGTTTAAGGAATCCTTAACTGCTCCTTAATCCTGATTGGAAATCATTTCACCATCCAGCCTTTGAGATATGATATTTCTCACCTATCTTTCCATGTAACATTTTCTTTATGGTTTGTTGTTGTTCTGTTTTAAAACCCTGATTAACTCCATCGCCCAATGGAAAATAGACATTCATCTATCCATATAAATCAATGATTGCACCACCAAATCAAATCAAAACCCAATCAAGCTTACATAACTAGCCTAAAATCAATTATTTCAACAAAGTTAAATCATTAAGAGAGAGCCCTCTTTGAGCATTAGGAAGGCTAGATTTTGATCTCAAAAATAGGTTTGTGGTTACCTCAATGATTTCTTTCTTTAACCTTGAGAAATTTTTGAGTGATAACACCACCCATGGTATTCATTCACACATGGTATTTTCCCATTGTATTATAAGTGGCATCGACCCTTGGTATTCATTCTCCCGTGGTATTTATCCACTCAAAACTTACCAATGATATTGTAAATGACACGTACCCATGGTATTCATTCACCCATGGTATTTACCCACCCATGGAATTTACCTGGGCTATTGTGACAATAAAAGGTTATAAGTAACAAGTCACATTTTGTAAAAGGATAGATTGTCCACCACAATGTAGCCTTTACAGTTTTATATATTTTAATAAAAAAACGTTTCTTTGTGGTTTTGTTATTATGTGTTCTATTTTCTTCTAGAATTTCAATTTTTCAAGTCTTGTGGGACTCCTCCCAAGATCTAGATCATCCTCATCCAAGGAGTACCCATGTTGCATAATTTCAATGGACCCTGCTAAACCAAAAATGTGAAATACATGAAAAATCGTGATTACAATCACGTTTTTCATGTATTTCTCTTTTTTTTGTGTAGAAGGGTCCATTGAAAGTATGCAACATGGGTACTCCTTGGATGAGGAATAAAATTTTGCATCCAATGAGTGTTATGCTTAAAAGTTGAGTAAAACCATAGGGAGGTAAGTTGAAAATATGAGTTGAAAGAGTAGTTTTTCTTTTTTTCCTCTAAAATCTAATGATGCAATCTAATCTTATTTTATTATTTCCACTATTATTTTATAATTTCCTTAGGAGGCACATTTTAGACCTAAAAATTCCCCTTATGAATTATCTATATGAAATATCTATGCTTTCACATGTGTGGATAGTTTGGAGTGTATTTTAGAGCCTTCTCTTCTTTGCTTGGATAGGATCTTCCTTCTTGGGATCTCAAATTGCAAATAGAGTCTTCGCGGCACCCAAAATTTAGCTACTTCTACAATTCGTCCATACTGTAGTCTACAACAAAGGTGGTGGCCTAGATCTTTCACACATGAGGAGATTTAGCCCAACACTGACCAGAAAAACTTTGATTTATTTCTTCCTTTAGATCTCCTTCTCTCCGATCTTCTTTGGGTCTTCTTATTACTCTTGATCAAACTTATAGTGAGTTTCTTGTATGATCTTTGCAAATGAGGTCGAGTCCTTTATATAGGCTTCTTGTCACATCTTGTAAGTTGACTTGTCACTATCCCTAGGCCGAATTATCACTTGAGAAGGCCAACTTGTTGTTTTCATATTTGATAAGGTATTGGAGGGTCTTTGATTATATTTTTGACTCAACTAAATTTTCATTTATAATATGTAACATGCCTGAGAGGGTCTTCCATACATGATAATAACTCATTTTACTTGTAGACTCAATGAAAATCCCTAGAAGCACTCAATGGGTGCTTGACCTATAAAAATAAATTTCCCTTGATCATGAAACCCATACCTAGAGAATGACAATAATAATTTATTTATTTTTTATCTCTTTACAAGAAATACATAAAAACATGATTACATATGTCATTATGAAGACTAAACCTAGTTACATATTTCAACACTCCCTCTTAACTAGGGAGGTATTCATAATCCCTATAAGGTACTTGGACATTCTAAAAATGTAGAATTCTCATAAGAAGAGTCGGATTGGTAATCCATCTCATAAGCTACTTTATTAGCTTATTCTATAGCGTCTCATCATATCAACCAACATTTTCACTTACCAAGGCCTTGATTAACAACTCTATTTCTCCACAAGATTAGAGCATAATGCTGGAAAGACTGATTGACTAATAGAAACCATCATCATTGTCTCTTAAAGCAAATACCCCACCCAGGTGTTCATAGGGTATGTCCTTGTAGGACAATTCGTATATTGGAATAACACATCATCAAGAATTTCCTCTTCGACTACTCTTTCCTGTTGAATTCCATACCACATCCTCAAAGAGTATCAAAATCAATCTCAGATGCTTACCCATCCTCCATTCTTTCTTTACAACATTAAGACAAGAATTATGTGTCTACCTCTCCCTCTCAACTAGGGAAGATATACTCATTCCTATAAAATGAATATACCCAAGTTCCCTCTTATCCAGGGACTTGTCCAAGCTCCCTATTAATTAGGGAATTGTTACCAACAACAATTATCTTCTCTTTGGTGGAGATCATGGTACCTTTAGTAGTTCATAGGGCTCCTCCTTTCGATGTCATGAATTTCATCTTCATCATTCAGGAGCCTTCATCTTATAGGTTTTTCTTGGTAGGTCATCAACCATTCATCATCACTTTCCTTCAAAGAACCATAGGGTTGAACCATCAGTAGTGTCATCCTTATATTCATCAGAAAGTGATCTTCTAATACACATATAGCTTTTATTCATATATCTACCTCTTCCAATTCATGTTACTTTTAGGATATTCCATCTATTTCCATGAGTACGAGTTGTAAGTGACATCTACAACCCTCCTTCGGTAGCCTTGTTGTAACCCAACGAGATGTTGTTTAAAATATCAACATGAACACCAAATCAAACTTACCTTTTATGATGGCCTTTCATCATGATTTTTTTTTTCTTGTAACATCAACATCTTGCACATTCATAAACACATCTCCAAGACATTCTCTCTCAAGGGTATCCTTCTTGTATAGACTTTATCAGAGTCTTCATATGTTCTCCATGGATATGTCTTAGCCAATTCTTTTAGTCATCAGATGTTGATTACTTATCTTATCTTATGTGACCATAGTTTCATTTCTCATGAAATCCTCTTCCTTTCTTCACATATTTTTCCCAAGAACTTCTATATATAGTTCCTTCATTTTGTCACCACCTCATATTCCATGTGAGGACATATTGTGTTGAAAGTTCATCTTATCAATATGTGAACTAGTTTAACACATATGCCTTCATGCATATTTTCAAAGGAAGAGATCCTTATTATTTGATCATACTTATGAGGTAGAGCATTTAACCATGTTTATCTAGAACTATATGACGACATGACTTAATTTATGAAACATATACATACCTCTTTTATCCTTTTGGTCATCTAGACTTCCTTGGGCAACTTCCTTTCCTTGTTGAAAGTTCTTCAAACATTTCAACATGATGCATGCCTTTGTCACCATACCATCATCTTTATAAACCATAGATCCACACAAGGTGGAATGATCAGTGAGACACTTGTTTCTCCCAAGTAGAGGTGAAGATTCTAATGAAGATTCCAATGAAGGATCTTAATTATCCTCATCTTGCAAATGCTCCCTCCTAATAATGATGATGTACAATGAATTCTTTTTATATTCTAAGATGCCAGATGAATTTCTTTCAACCATATATACTACTTATGCTTTTAATGAGGTTACCAAGAGCTAAATTTTGTTTCTATGATGACTGCTACATCCATGTAAACTTCTACTTCAAATATCCTTTGAAGCTTCTATAATGATGTCATGAGCTCTTGATTCAATCATATGCTTCTAATATGATGCATCCTGCCATACTTACAATGCTTTCTACCATGATATCCATATTTCACAAAAACTGGAAATAACTAAGTTAAGAAGATTATCTCAGCCATAGTAGAGATATTTTACTTCCTCCTTATTTGATTTCTTCTTCTCAGGTTCTTCCACTTCTTCGTTGATATCAAATTCCTTTCTTTCTTTCCTTTTCTTTTTTTTTTTTCCAAAGAAAAAAAATTAGTAACCTTTTATTATAGAAATAATGAAAAGGTACACTATCAGATGCAATGAAGCATACGGGAAAGCTGCCACTTGGGCACGAGTGCTGACGCACCCTACGCAACGTTAGAAGACCAACGCGAACAAAGAGAAAGAGAAAAGAAGGGAAAGAGAGAGAAAAGAGGGAAAAAAGCTTCAGCAAAACTGCTTCATGTTTTTCGCCCCTTTTTCTTTTCGACCTTGCGCCACTCACCCAGAGTGGGCTCGGTCGAAGCAATGACTAACTGAGACGTTTCGTTCGGCTGCCCTGATTCTTTGTCTGAGTGTGATGAATCTGAGTGGTGTTGCCATTTGTTGCCTCCCATGCTTTGATCCACGCTTGTCATCTCTGCTTTGTGTTGCTGGGTCTCTGTCTGATTTGTATGTGGCTGAGGATCCTTGTTGACTGCTATATTTTCCTTCTGGTTTTCTATTTCAACTTCCTCTATGGAGGTATCATCCTCTTCTGCTTCTGTTTTTTCCTCTTCTGTGACCGAAGGGGCTTTCTTTTGTGTTGTTCTCTTCTTTAATACTTCATCTAAATTCTGCCATCCTCTGGGCTTCCTTTGTTGTGGCTTGCTCTTGCTGGGACATGCTTTGAGCAAATGTCCTGTTTGTTGACATCCCCTGCACCTGAAAGCTGTGTTCTCATAGTCCAAAGGTTGTTTCCACTGAATATTGTTAAAATTCAGGATGATGCTTTCAGGTAGTCCTTGGCTGAGATCTACCTCAACGCATATCCTAGCAAAAGTAAAAATTCCTTTTAAATGTCTATCTGTATCAATCTTTAACATTCTTCCAAGGGTATTCCCTATAGCTGATAAGGTCTTGAAATGCCAAAAGTGTAATGGTAGATTATGCAACCTTACCCAAACTGGCATCCTTGATACCACCGTAGTGTTGGCATCAAACTCTGGAAACCATGGGGTGACAAATAATCCCGCACTGCCCCAAAACCATGGTCCTTCATTGAGAATTTTTTCCCTTTCTTCTTCTTCAAGGAATATTACTATGAAGAAGCCCTTCAAACAGAGATGGATCTGGCAGTTTTTTGTCCAGACCGTGTGAATCCATTGATATAGAGCCTCAGTTTTAGGCCAGAACCCGTTAAATCTACAAATAATAGCTTTTTTTTCCAGATCTGAAAAAATGCTTTTTACCTCTGGGATATCCAGCGAGAGGGGCTCTCTGGCATTTGATCCACAATATACTTCCCCGGCGATATATTGACTACTGCAGGTTCTTTCCCCTTTGGAGGATCTTTCCCTTTGGCTGCATCACGATAGGTGCCTGTAGGTTTTGATGTAGATCCCTTTGACCCACCTCGCAAACGAAAATTGAGAATAATTGTTGAGTCCTTTGCTACCCTGTAGTACTGGAGAGTGTAATGTTCCTGCATGCATACCCCAGAAGATATTAATATTTGAAAAGCAGCTGGGATTCCCAATTTGTCCTGGATTTTTTTTTTAAGTTCCAGAACCCTCATGCTTCCCCGGATCTGCAGACATAAATTCCTGCCTTCTGTTGATCTGATGAAAATTTGTTGTGCTGCATAGGGTATAGTGTCATCAAAGCACCGCGAGGCCAGGTCCCAACTCCTTCCCCTTTCTCGATCCACGGCTTTTCCATTTAAAGTTTGTCATGGGACTGCTGATCGAAACCACGGCGTACCGAAATGGGGCAACGAATCTGATGTACGCCTCACTCCTCCATAGTCGCCAACAGCTTTCCCTCTGAGTTTTGGCCATGCAAGTATGAAATGGGACAGATCTACAATAGGGAGTCCCCCGTCTTTGCATGCAGAATTCATGAGAAGAGGGACAGGATCTGGCTAGCTTCCCGATTGCTTTTGTCTGGATCCGATCAGATCTGTAAATTCCGCACCTTTTCTCCATTTTTCGACCCAACAATCTACGAGCCCTCTGTCAAAACGGTGCATTAAGTTGTTAGAGGCCTAGATCTGAGATGAAGGAAGCAGGGAAACCACAGGATTCCAAGGAACCGGGTCCGCACTCCCCCTCGATGGTTTTTCTTCAGCCGAGCCTGAAAAAATCGGCCCAGGATCATCTGATCGGATCCACAGCCTGCCATAGACTAGGGCAGATCTGTCGGGCTTGAGCAAAGCGATAGTGGAGGGCTCATTAGGACGAAACCAGGTCCAGGAAAAAAAAAAACTCCGGACCTTGTTCTCTGAAGAGCAAGACGCGTACAACCTTCCCAACAGACGATGCATCCCATAACTAGAGGGAAACTCCGTGGAAAGAGGGTCAAGCCGTCAGGGTTCTGAACAGGCTACAAGAGAGCAGGACTTTTGGCTCTGTGGCGGTGCAAAACGGGCGATCCGAAACCCTAAACTCATGATCGATCTCCGTCGAGGCAGCGCTCTTCTTTTCCATTTCCGCAATCCTGGTGAGAGTTATCTTGAACAGGCGCCTTGTAGGACCTTAATTTTAACAGATAAGTGCTTACCTTTTACTTAAGATAGGTGAGAAAAAAATTGCAGACATCAGAAAATACCAGCATCCACCTTTCCTTTTCTTGTTTTATTTCTTGAGTTTTGGACAATATATCTTGAAATTCCCATATTCCTAACAACCATAGCATTTGATATTTGACATATCTATCTTCTTCCTTTTCTAAGGACCAAACTTCCCAAACTTTTCTTTTCTTCTAGCCATGGCAGCAAATGCTTGAATTTGTTAGCTTAGTACTACATCACTTTTTGCCTTCAACCTAGTTTCTTCAATATTACACAATGACTAGAGTTCACTAAATGGGATGGATTCCTTCTTTCCATAGATTCTTGATACAAAGTTGCCCCATTCATCATGTAGTTCAATGAGCTCCATGGTGGTCATCTCTTTGTTAGACATTATTTCCCATAACTCTTGCATTTGGTATTATATTTATGACACCCTCATAAGATATGAGGCTATCCCTTCTTCCTTTGATACCTTCATCTTATATATCTTGGTTCTAAGAGATATCACTTCTCCTACAGTGTTTACAAAAAATAATTATACTAGCTTGTCATAAATGTCTTTTGACTTCTTCAATTTTGCTACATAAGGGATGGGAGAATCCTTAATTGATTCTATAAGGATTGTTTGAGCCCTTATCTCCCCCTTCATATTTTTTTTTTCCACTGGAAAAATCCGTAATTTTTCATTATATTTGGAAAAATTACATATTGTAGATGCTTTACGCATATGCGGTTCCCACTGTATATGTGCCAGTGTTCCATGTTTACAAAAATATCGTGCATTGCACTATGGATTCAACAAAATTTTAAACTGTTTACAGCTTGTCATAGGGCTATTTACAAAACACAGTATATAATATTTACACTGTCTGTTCATCATATATAAACATTTACTATCGATCAAAAACAAAAAGCTGTGTAGTATGTTAAGATCCTGGTGTGAGCTGATATCCTTGGTCTATGTAAGGTCGGTGAAAGTATCTGAATTCATTATGTTCTTTCACCTCCGTGACCTCCCATATGCCTCTGTCCACCAGCGCAACCTCTTTGGATAATTTTTCAGCGAGTCCATTATGTTCCCTGTATATGTGAGAACAAGTGATGTTATTAAATGCAGCCTTGAACACAATAACTTCATTTAGTATAGTGATGAGTGTGTGGATGTGACATTCAGATGTGCCATTGAACCAGTTGATAACAATTTTTGAATCCCCATATATGTTGATGCTGGTGCAATGGTGATGAAATGCAAAATGGAGAAGATGTCGAAGAGTAATCAGCTCTGCAAAGTTATTTGTCCCCGGACCCAAACCAGGTTTTACTGAATAATGGTGATGATCATTTTTATACAACTTGAAACCTCCCCCACAGCTCTGTTGGTTCGCTGCCCCATCAAAAAAAGCCCAAGGGGTATTTTTGTCAATGCATGGGGGAGGCTGGGGATGGCGAGTCCTTGGGGGTTGCGGGTCGGGAAGCTCCTTAAAGGCCGCGGAGATTGCAGCTTCAATTAGGGGCCAAGCAATAGGTTTGTCTTCGAAGATGTTCCGATTCCGAGCCTTCCAAGTCTGCCAAGTGACCAAGATTGGTAGGATAGTTAACTTCGCTCCCTTGTGATTTTTAACCCAATTATCCCATGCTTCAATCATGTTCGCTCCCTCCCATTTGCCAGTGAAAGAGAGGTTATGAGAGAGGGATCGCCAAAGGTCCTGTGAGGCACTGCATCTAAGAAGAAGATGCTTGGTGGTTTCTGATGTCGTTTTACACATCACGCACCATGAGGGCCCATGAATTGATCTACGCATTAGATGCTCCCCAGTCGGAATCCTGTCCCGTAATGCACACCAAAAGAACAGTTTTCCTCGGGGCGGGGCCGTTAATTTCCATATGCCTTGACTCCAAAAAGGGATATGATCTAGCTTTTTATGATCGCTAAGAGATATGTGTCCAGATTTTGGGGGGTATTTGCCATTTTCGACCTGACTCCATATTAGTTCATCAGTTGCATCCTTGATTCTGATGTGTGATTCGGTTAGCGCGGCACAGTAATCCTGCCATTCCTGGTGCCATCTGTGTGGTAAATTCATTTGTCATGCTGACATCCAAGCCTAATGAAAGATCCCCGAATTTGCATGATCAACGGCTTGTGCAATAACTTTAATGTCCCGGGAGTGTAGGTACTGTATAAGATCAGGTGATAAGGTATGTCTTCCTCCACTGCCGATCCATGGATTTATCCCAATCCTCACCAATGATCCATCATTTATTCTCCAGACTAGGTTGTCCCTTATTAGGGGCAGGGAGAAAAGTAAGGCTTTCCAAACCGATGATATTCCAGATCTATTCCAATTTGGTAGCCTTATCCAGTCCAGGATATTCTGAGGCCAAATGTATTTATGATATGATAAACGGGCCCATAAGTTTTGGCTTGTTAGTAGCGACCAGCTCATTTTAGCTGCCAGAGCTTTTGCAAAAGTGGGGAAGTCCTTTAGGCGCCAGCCTCCCCATCTTTTTGGGAGAGCTATCTTATTCCAACCAATCCAAGTGAAAATGCGCTTGTCCTGGCTTCCTACGCATAGATATTCGTTGCAGATTTGTTGGAGACGAGCGAGGATATTCCTGGGGATCCAAGCTAGTGCCATCCAGAAGACTGGGGTTGCTTCCAGCACAGATTTAATGAGGACTAACTGCCCAGCCTTAGAGAGATATCTGTGACTCCAACAGTTTAGCCTTTTCTCCACCTTGTTTATTAACCAGACCCAATCTGCTATTCGATGGCTATTAAGCTTAAGCCTGAAACCCAAATATTTAAGGCCCCTTTCCAGAGGATGAATGGTAAAGGGAAACGCTTGATGGACATCTTGATCTTCATTTGCCGAGGTTTTGGAACAAGTAATCGTAGATTTTTGCTGGTTTACCATCATGCCTGTGGCCTTCATGAATAGTTGGAGGATTCGAGAAAAAGATAGTGAATCCCGGATGCTTCCATCCAGAAGGATGAGGACATCATCTACAAAGAGGAGATGTGTAAGATAGCACTCATCAGTGATTCTGAGTCCACTGAGGGATCCCTCTCTTTTGGCAACAATGACCAGTCGGCTCAACCCTTCTATGACTAAGAGAAAAAGGAGAGGGGAGAGAGGGCACCCTTGTCAAAGTCCTCTTTCAGAATGAAAGAATTGGGAGGCTGATCCATTGATGAGCACACTGAAGGAAGGGGTCATAATGCAGGCCATGATCCAATTGATAAGGGCTAGAGGAAAACCCAAATGGATGAGAAGCATTTTTATGTAAAGCCAGCTAACCCGATCAAATGCTTTTGATAGATCAATATTGAGGAGAATGCATTTTAGGTGTTTGGACCAAATAGAATGCAGGGCCACTTGGGCAGATCCAATGGCTTCATGAATTTGTCTATCTTCTAGAAAAGAAAATTGCTGGGGGGCAATGTGCTTGGATAGAATGGGCCTGAGACGGTTGGCAATGATCTTGGAGATGATTCTGTAGAGACAATTACATAGGGAGATAGTACGGTAATCGTCGAACGAGGAAGGAGAGTCTGACTTGGGGATGAGGGTAATGAATGTAGAGTTGATTGCATGATATATGCAGCCCGATGATCTACTTTCCTCCACCACCCGCATCAAATATTGGCCCAAGAGTTCAAATAAGGTTAGGTAGAACTCGATGGTCCATCCATCCGGGCCGAGGCTTTTATCTTTTTTGAACCATTTTAAAGTGCCCTCCAATTCCCCCATGGTGACCGGTACAGTGAGTTCTTCCGAATCTTCCTCATTCACAAATCTGGGGAAATGGTTTGCCAGGTTGATAATTTCGGCCAGATTTGTTCCAGGCGGAGATCTGTATATGCTTCTGAAGTGGTTTGTACCTAGCTGGGAGAGCTTGTTGAAGGTATTTGCGAGTCCCCCTTCAGGCATAGGGAGATTCCATATTGTATTTGAGACCTTCCTCCCTTTGGCATAGTTTGGAAAGAACTTTGTGTCTTCGTCTCCAGCTTTCAGCCATGTGGCTCTGCTTCTCAGTCTATTGGATTCTTCCCTTAATCTCAGGATGTTTTCTTTTTGGCTTTCCAGCTCGATCAGTCGCGCTTTCTCCTCCCCCAAGATAAACCCCAAGCTCCTATCATCCTGTAGAGAAAGAAGCTCAGCTTCGATGCTAGTTAGCAGTTCGGATTCCTTTCTATTCTTTTCCTTTGCCCACTTTATGGTAATGTGTTTTAGCAAGGTGAGGTTGCTACAGAAACCCCTTGCCAATGAGGCCTCTCTGTCAATGGGATGCACCTTCCAAAAGTCATTTACCAATTTTATGAATTCTCGATCCTGTATCCAAGAGTGGTTGAATTTATAAGGGGCTTTTGGCTTCGGGTGAGGACCAGCAATCTCCAGATATATAGGGGAATGATCAAAGATTCCCCCTGATCCAACCCATTGCTTGTAGTGGTGGAGATGCTGAAGCAAGGGTCCCTTCATCAGAAATCTATCCAATCTGTGGGCTAGTGCTGCCGAGACCACCCTTCTGTTCCTCCAAGTAGGCTATGGTTTTTGCATGGGGACATCAATGAAGTCTTTCTGATCCAAAATATTCCTCATGAAGTCTGTAATGGCATCCACTTGTGCCAGGTGCCCCCATGATTCACTGAACCCCAGAGAGAAATTTAGATACCCTCCCAGGATGGTGTGGTGATGGGCCAGTAATGAGAAATTTAGAAAGCGTCTCCAAAAATACTCCCTTTGTTGGCAAGGTCCATAAACATTCAAGATTCTGAGAGATTCCCCAAGCTCTGATGAGAAGATGTCCATACCCAAGAACCCCAAGCCACCCCATGATGCTTCAATTCTGATAGTCCTAGGGTTGGTACCAATAGCCAGACCCCTAGATCGACCGATGGCATCAGATGCCATGAATTTCCATTTTGGAGCCAAGGCCTAGAGGGAGAGGGTTACGCTATCAGCCGAACCAAGAGTCTCCTGAAGTAGAATGATGTCAGACTGTTCTACCTCGAAGAGCCTTTGAAGGGCTAGTTTTTTGGGAGGGCTAGCCAAACCCCTGCAGTTAAATGATAAGCACTTCATGGGGGAACCCTCCTTGGGGTAGGAATTTCTCTAAGGACCCCTTCTAAAGTGGACTGGCAACCTGCTACGACCTTAACCCCCGCTCACCTGATAGCTTTTGAAAGTTTTGTTTTCCTGCCCCTAGTCACCATAGGTCCCGCCCTGGATTGAATGATGCCCAGCCCTACCTGGCTGCCTGGCAAGTCTGCTTTGTGAGGGCGGGGCCGGAGAGCATAAGGGTGGGAGATTGAATTGCGAGGGGATGATTGAGAGGAGAAAGAGGAGGATGGTGGGATGGTGGGCTGAACCGACGAGATAGTCGGAGGAGATGATGAAATGATGCAATGTGCAGATGATACGTGAGAAATGGAAGCATGTAATAATGATGCAGAATTAATAGAACATGGAGATAGGGAAAGAGATGTACCCAAGACTTGAGAAACCTCAGCTGCTGCCCGAGCCCTGGTCATCCGCGGGGATGAAGCTTTGAATCCCTCAGTTCCAGTCTTCCACGGAGTTGCATGTGGAGTGCCCTGTGAGACCGGGGGGGGCCTAAGTCTTGGGAATTATAACTGGAGAGGCACCTCAGGACAGGATTGGAGTGATCCTGGGCGACTCCTATGGTTTCTTATTGAGCGGGAAGTCCTTGTACAGGTGACCCACCTGATGGCACCGGTTGTAGCGGAAAGGGACTCCTTTGTAGTCCAAAATCTGAATTCTGCTATATTTGCCCCAATGCAGAGTATTTTTTTCTTCCAATCCCTCTCTTGTGTCCAAATGAACGAGCACCTAAGCAAGAGTGTGCTTCTTGGATTCCACAAACGAGCGATCATGGTCCAGATATGTGCCAAGCGCATTTCCAATCCTGATAAGAACCTCCTCATTCCAGTAATGAAGCAGTAGTCCGGGCAATCTAACCCACAGGGGACCTGCCCCAATCTGTTCACACTCTGGGTCAAAGAGAGGGCTTCACCTTTTAAGCAGGACTGGTGCCATTTCAATGTGCCAGTATTTTGCCAGAACAAAATCCGTATATATTTCTTTCGCAAAATGCAGCGAGAACCATCCGCGGGGGAGAGCTTGTACCTCTGGTAATTCCTTAAGCAGTCCTCCCCAGATCTCCTTAACCCAAAGTGTTAATCTGTTGACAGAGTATGCTCGCCTGCGCACATGTCCCACCAAAATGGTGCGAGCCATAACCGCAACCTCCCCAATGGCTTCTGTCTCTCCGAATCTGAGGTTAATGTCCTTTGATGTCGCCTTAATGCACCTGGACTTCAGTTTTTTGGTACGCGGAGCCGAGGGGTGATCGACAAAGGGGTTTTGTGATTCTTCCAGACATGTGGACTTAGAAACCCTAACCTGAATTGTTGGAGTTTCGAAGCAGCCGGATGGCCTAGAGCCAGATACAGGGGTAGCTTGGGGCCCAGAGACAGGGACCTGCACCGGCGGAATTTGGAGAACAGAAGAGAGAGGCGGGTGAGGGTCGAAAGTAATCTAGTGAGGTGAGAAGGTAGATAGAATATGGAGGGTACCCGAGGACAGGGGGGGGGCTTCCAGACCCGCCGAGGGATCGGAGAAACTTGCAGAAGTCGGAGGTTCAGGGAAAAATCAAGCAACGAGACCACCGACGATGTGTCCTGCAGGAAGGATACCGTTTCCCCTGGAGTGCGAGAGACCGACACAGTAAATTTAGGGTTTTCAAAAATGACCTGGTCTTTGAGAGGATCCGCGGTGTAATCCACGAGGTCGGTCTCCATGTGACCTTCCATCCTACCGGCTTGGAACGGAAATGGACGCCTATGAAACAGGGACGGCGGGGAAAGTGACACGGAAGCAGAGCTTAACGGTCAGGGAGAAAATGGCGAGGAGATCAGCGCGTTAAACCCATTAGGCCCTGCGATTCCATCAGTAACCCTAGACTAATCAACCGAAACCCATGCGCTCCCGCAGACTCATTTTCTCCCCCTCCCTCCCCCTTCATATATTTCGTTAGAGCATGAAATTATTCTTTTGGTCGTTCAACAATTGAACACTTAACACGTCAAATGACTTCATTTTTTATGAGGATAAAATTTGTCCTCTTATTCCATGCAAGGAAATTTGATGACCCAACCAACTTATTGCTCTCCTTGTAGAATGGACTCATTTTGATAGTAGATTCAGTCATAGATATAAGGATACTTAATTGTCAAGTGAAGATGCTCCTTTGATGGTGATATATTAAACTTGATGCTTTTCTTGATTTTGATGCTAGCTGATTATGATAACTTCCTTGAAGATGACACTACTTCTTCTAGGGATGTCCTTATTCAAATATGCTTGTGATGCGATCCTTTCTTTAAAGGGAGGGAGATCACCTTGTTTCTTTTGATGATGATGGAAATGCTTCTTCTTTAATGTAGAGACTTCAAGATGCTTCAATGTGTAGTCCTTATTTCTTTAAGTTGAGGAGGGTCATTGAGATCTTATTCTCCTTGAGATGATGGTTGTAAAATGTGCGAGCTTCCCAAGAATGCTTCAAGTGCGGAAACCTTCTTTGGATGAGCTAGGGTTTTGAGGTCTTTTATGATATTCCTTACTTCCTTCCTTGATACTCCTTAGATTGGTTGACCCTTACGAATCCCTTCTTGGTGGTTTTATATCATCTTTAATGCCTTGAAATTTCTTGATATTCCTTTTGATGGCCCTTCTTCAAGATGCCTTTCCTTGTCTTATCACCTTAGCTCTGAAACCATGTTGATAAATCTAGAGGCAACTAAATTAGGTGATTTCTCTTACCTTGATAACTACATGTGATTTTTTTACTTAACATGATCAGTTTCCCCTTTCACTTGATTATAATTAGTGTTATTATCATAAAATGACTACCAAAAAAATAAAGCATAATGAGATAAGAGGACACAAGATATAGATGATCATCTAGGGCCAATACCTCTCCACTTGAGAGGAAAACCCATAAGAAATCAAGTTCCAAGACATATGATCCTTGACCAAAAATCCCTCCAAGACCAAGTCAAATCACTCTTTTTATCAACTCTTATTCCACAAAGTCAATGATGGTAAAATTTTCTTCAACACTTCAAATTTTAACTTCTCTTGAAGATTTTAGCTTCTTTCACAAGTCTACAATTCTCTGCATGAAATCTATGAAGTTCCACACAAGTGGACAGTTTGGAGTATATTTGAGAGCCTTCTATTCTATATTTGAATAAGATCTTCTGATTTGGATCTTGCGGGGAGGCACCCAAGATCAACATATTGAAATGGATTTTGGAGTAGAGGACCCCAAAGTCTGAAAAATTGAAATGCAAAAAGAAAAAGAGGAGAATGCCCAATAAACAAAACCACAAAGATTTTTTTTATTAAAATGAAGAATAACTATGAAAGTTACATTGTGGTGGACAAACTGTCCTTTTACAAAATGTGACTTGTTACTTATAGTATTTTCCAGTTACAATACCATGGGTCAATTCCATGGGTGAATGAATACCATGGGTGGATGTTTCAATACCATGGGCGAATCCCATGGGTGATTGAATACCATGGGTAGATGTCACTTACAATGCCATGGGTGGATGCCACTTACAATTCCATGAGCAAATTCCATGGCTGGATGAATAACATGGGTTGATTCCATTTTCTATTCAGATCATTCCTCCCTCCTTAAGAAGAAATGGTCTCCATTGTGTGAAGTTCCCTCCTATGAAGCCTTTGTTGAATATGAAGAGCCATTGAAGAGAAGGGTTTTATGTGGTTAACCCATAACCATGACGAACAAAGATCTGAGGATAGAGATACCCTATAATGCTTGCGACCAACTGTGATACTGACACTGTGCAGCCTAGCAAATGGACTTTAATGAACTGTGGGTTTTTGGATGACCCATAATCATGATGAACGAAGATCTGAGTATAGAGATACCCTGTAATGCTTGTGACCAACTATGATATTGACATGTGTGGCCTAGCAAATGAATTTGATGGAGTGTGGGTTTTTGGATGATCCATAACCATGACAAACGAAGATCCGAGAATAGAGATACCCTGTAATGCTTGTAACCAACTGTGATACTAACAGTGTGCGGCCTAGCAAATGGACTTCGATGACAAGGATTTTGTGCGGTTGACCCATAACCGTGATGTTGGTTGTTAATGAAGTAGCAGGTGCCTACATAGCTTGGGGTGGGAGGGCATGTCTCCAATGAACCCAAGCCGAATGTTGCTATGCTGAAACTGATGAATGTGAAGTAGGTGCCTACTAAAGCGGGGTGGGAGGGTACGTCTCCAAAGGGAACTTGCTCTGAATGCTACTCCAAAATTAAAATGGACATAACTTCGTCAATATAGCTTAGAATATTTATTATAACCTGTTTTTGGAAATAGAAGGACCATTTTGCATCTTCCCATGTATTGGAAATCCTTATTTTGACAATCTAGAATCTCATATTTCCGTTGCAAATTTTCCGTCGTCACAAAAGTTTTTAAAAAATAGTTGATTTTAAATCAGCGATATCTCCCACATCCGAACTCCGATTTGACCCATTTGTTTTTTGAAATTGAGTGAGTTTTCAAGAGGAGCTCAGATATACAATCATGTTTCTGAAATTTGGAACCAAAATTTCAAAAAAATATAGGAAAGTCGCCATCCACGAATTGTCATCAGAAACATTTCTGCAACATAGCTGATTTTAAATCAATGGCATCTCCCTCATCTAGACTTCGATTCAGACAATTTTTTTTTTTTTTTAATAATTTGGGTATTCTTTCAGAAAGAATCTAGATTTGATATTTCTTTTGTAAATTTTACAACAAAAATTCCAGATCTGATCTACAAACTCACTGCCCAAAAACATTCCCGCAAAAAATCAAAAAAGAAAAATTCTTCCCTCTTGTCCCAAGAAAATGCTTTATGGAGGATGTAGAACATGGCTGAAGTTTTCTGAATATTGCTGCAAAATTTGAAACTAGCTAGCTTGCTCTGATACCATTGATCTGGATCTTGGGGGGAGGCCCCCAATATCTAAAAGATTGAAATGGATTTTTGAGTAGAGAGTCCTAAGATCTAAAAAATTGAATTGCCAAAAGAAAAAGAGTAGAATGCCTAATAAACAAAACCACAAAGAATTTTTTGATTAAAACGAAGAATAACTGTGAAAGCTACATTGTGGTGGACAAACTATCCTTTTACAAAATGTGACTTGTTACTTATAGTATTTTCTAGTTACAATACCATGGGTCAATTCCTTGGGTGAATAAATACCATGGGTGGATGTCATAATACCATGGGAAAATACCATGGGTGAATGAATACCATGGATGGATGTCACTTACAATACCATGGTTGGATGCCACTTACAATACCATGGGAAAATTCCATGGGTGGATGAATACCATGGGTTGATGCCATTTTCTATTCGGATCATTCCTCCCTCCTTAAGAAGCAATGGTCCCCATTGCATGAAGTTCCCTCCTACGAAGCCTTTGTTGAATATGAAGAGCCACTGAAGGGAAGGGGTTTATTTGGTTAACCCATAACCATGATGAATGAAGATTTGTGGATAAAGATACCCTGTAATGCTTGTGACTAACTGTAATACTGACAGTGTGCGCCCTAGCAGATGCACTTCGATGAACTCTAGGTTTTTGGATGACCCATAATCATGATGAAAGAAAATCCAAGGATAAAGATACCCTGTAATGCTTGTGACCAACGGTGATACTGACAGTGTGCGGGCTAGAAAATTGACTTTGATGAAGTGTGGGTTTGTGGATGACCCATAACCATGAGAAACGAAGATCCGAGGATATAGATACCTTGTAATTCTTGTGACCAATTGTGATACTAATAGTGTGTGGCCTAGAAAATGGACTTTGATGACAAGGATTTTGTGCAGTTGACCCATAACCGTGATGTTGGTGGTTGATGAAGAAGCAAGTGCCTACATAGCCTGGGGTGGGAGGGCATGCCTCCAAAGAACCCAAGCCTAATGCTACTATGCTGAAACTGATGAATGTGAAGCAAGTGCCTAGTAAAGCGGGGTGGGAGGGCATGTCTCCAAAGGGAACCCGCTCTAAATGCTGCTTTAGAATTAAAATGGAAATTATTCGGTCAATATAACTTAGAATACTTATTATAACATATTTTTGGAAACAAAAGGATCATTTCTCATCTTCCCATGTATTGGAAATCCTTATCTCGACGCTCTAGAATCTCATATTCACACTGCAACTTTTCTACCATTGCAAAAGTTTTGAAAAAATAGTTGATTTTAAACCAGCGATATCTCCCACATCCAAACTCTGATTGGACCCATGTTTTTTTGAAATTGAGTGATTTTTCGAGAGAAGCTCAAACCTACAATCTCTTTTCTGAAATTCTACACTAAAATTTCAAAAAAATATATGAAAGTCGTTGTCCATATTGTCATTAGAAACACTTCTGCAACATCGCTGATTTAAAATAATTGATATCTCCCTCATCTAGACTCCGATTCGGCCAAATTTTTATTTTATTTTATTATTTATTTATTTTATTTTATTTTATTTTTTAATTTGGGTATTTTTTCACAAACAATCCAGATCTGTTATTTTTTTTGTAAATTTTGCACCAAAAATTTCAAATATGATCTACAAACTCACCGCCCAAAAACATTCTTGCAAATAAATGAAAAGAGAAAAATTCTTCCCTCTTGGCTCAAAAAAATGCTTTGTGGAGGATGTAGAACATGCCTGAAGTTTATTGAATATTGTTGCAAAATTTGAAACTAAAATATGCATTAAACCCTTATTCCCATGGAATCATAACCTGCTTTGATACCACTGATCTAGATCTTGGAGGGAGGCCCCCAATATCTAAAATATTGAAATGGATTTTGGAGTAGAGAGCCCCAAGATCTGAAAAATTGAAATTCCAAAAGAAAAAGAGGAGAATGCCCAATTAAAAAAACCACAAAGAATTTTTTTATTAAAACAAAGAATAACTATGAAAGCTACATTGTGGTGGACAAACTGTCCTTTACAAAATGAGACTAGTTGTTATTTATAGTATTTTTTAGTTACAATACCATAGGTCAATTCCATAGGTGAATGAATCCCATGGGTGGATTTCACAATACCATGGGAAAATACCATGGGTGAATGAATACTATGGATGGATGTCACTTACAATACCATGGTTGGATGCCACTTACAATACCATTGGTAAATTCAATGGGTGGATGAATAACATGGGTGGATGAATACCATGGGTTAATGCCATTTTCTATTCAGATCATTCCTCCCTCCTTAAGAAGAAATGGTCCCCATTGCATGAAGTTCCCTCCTGTGAAGCCTTTGTTGAATATGAAGAGCCAATAAAGAGAAGGGCTTTATGTGGTTACCCCATAACCATGATGAATGGAGATCCGATGATAGAGATATCTTGTAATTCTTGTGACCAACTGTGATACTGACAATGTGTGGCCTAGCAAATGGAATTCAATGAACTGTGGGTTTTTGGATGACCCATAATCATGATGAACAAAGATATGAGGATAGAGATACCCTATAATGTTTGTGACCAACTGTGATACTGGCAATGTGTGGCCTATAAAATGGAATTTGATGAAGTGTAGGTTTGTGGATGACCCATAACCATGACAAACGAAGATTTGATGATAGTGATACCCTATAATGCTTGTGACCAACTATGATACTAATAATGTGCGGCCTAGAAAATGGACTTTGATGACAAGGATCTTGTGTGGTTGACCCATAACTGTGATGTTGGTTGTTAATGAAGTAGCAGGTGCCTACATAGCCTAGGGTGGGAGGGAATGTCTCCAAAGGATCCGAGCCAAATGTTGCTATGCTGAAACTAATAAATGTGAAGCAAGTGCCTACTAAAGCAAGGTGGGAGGGCACGTGTCCAAAGGGAACCCGCTCTTAATGTTGCTCCAAAATTAAAATAGACATTACTCAGTCAATATAACTTAGAATATTTATTATAACCTATTTCTGGAAACAAAAGGACCATTTTTCATCTTACCATGTCTTGGAAATCCTTATCTCGACACTCTAGAATCTCATATTTGCATTGCCACTTTTCCGCCGTCACAAAAGTTTTGAAAAAATATTTGATTTTAAATCAGTGATATCTCCCACATCTGAACTCTAATTCGACCCATTTTTTTCTCGAAATTGAGTGATTTTTTGAGAGGAGCTTAGATCTACAATTAATTTTCCTGAAATTCTGCACCAAAATTTCAAAACAATATAGGAAAGTCATCATCCAAGAATTGTCGTTAGAAACATTTATGCAACATAACTAATTTTAAATCAGTGATATCTCCCTCATCTGGACTCCGATTTGTTTTTTTTTTTGGGTATTTTTCACAAAGAATCTAGATATGTTATTTTTTTGTAAATTTTACACCAAAAATTTCATATCTAATCTGTGAACTGGCCGCCCAAAAACATTCCTGCAAAAAAATGAAAAAAGAAAAATTCTTCCCTCTTCGCTCAAGAAAATGCTCTATGGAAGATGTAGAACATGCCTGAATTTTGATGAATATTGCTGGAAAATTTGAAACTAAAGTATGCATCAAACCCTTATTATCATGGAATCATAACCTGCTCTGATACCACCGATCCGGATCTTGGGGGGAGGCTCCCAATATCTAAAAGATTGAAATGGATTTTGGAGTAGTGGGCCCCAAGATCTAAAAAATTGAAATGCCAGAAGAAAAAGAGGAGAATGCCCAATAAACAAAACCACAAAGATTTTTTTTATTAAAACGAAGAATAACTATGAAAGCTACATTGTGGTGGACAGATTGTCCTTTTACAAAATGTGACTTGTTACTTAACGTACTTTTTAGTTACAATACCATGGGTGGATGTCAAAATCCCATGGAAAAATACCATGGGTGGATGCCACTTACAATACCATGGATAGATTCCATGGGTGGATGAATAACATGGGTAGATGAATACCATGGGTTGATGTCATTTTCTATTCAGATCATCTTCCTTCTTTGGAAATAAGCTTGCAAAGAGAGTCTTCTTAGCACCCAAAATTCAATTTCTTCTACAATTCTTCTCTACTACAACAAAAGTGATGCCCTAAATCTCATATGTGTGAAGAGATTCAACCCAAAACAGATCTTTTTTTTTTTTTTTGATTTATTTCTTCCTTTAGATCTACTTCTCTTCACTCTTCTTTAGTTATTCTTCTTGCTCTTGATCAAACTAATTCAGATTTTCTTGGATGATCTTTGAAAATGAGGTCCATTCCTTTATATAGGCTTCTTGTCACATCTTGTAGGCCGAATTGTCACTATCCCTAGGCCAACTTGTCACTTGATAAGGCTGACTTGTTGTTTGCACATTTAATAAGGTCTTGGAGGGTTTTTAACTCTATTGTTGACTCAACTGAATTTTCCTTTATAATATGTAGCATGCCCAAGAGGGTCTTCCATACATGAAAATGACTCATTTGACTTGTAGACTCGATGAAAAGCTCTAGAAGCACTCAATGGGTGATTGACCTATAAAAATAAATTCCTCTTGAGCATGAAACCCATGCCTCAAGAATGACAATAATAAATTAATTTATTTACTTATTTTTCTCTTTTACAATAAATACATAAAATCATAATTATATATGTCATTAGGAAGATTGAACATAGTTACATATTTCAGTAGTTCATGAGGTCCTCCATTCATTGAAAAAACCTAAAAAGGTAGAAATGTTAATTAAGCTTACCATGTGTAAGGCCTTTGACAAACTTAATTGAGCTTATCTCTTTAGTGTTCTCATAGCCTTTGCATTCTCAAGTATTTGGATTAATGGGTTGGATTTTTTGTTGTAACCCCTTCTTCACATTGATGTTGAATGGATATTCTTCCTCAACATTCAAGTCTTCACATGGAATTCAACAAGGTGACCCTCTCTCACCACTCTTGTTTATTCTTGTCATGGAAGGATTGGGATGCACAATAAAGGTGACATTAACACAGGGAAATGTAAAATGATTAAGACTCTACGATGATTATCTTCCCATCTCCCATTAATAGTTTGTTGATGATGTTATGCTAATGGGAGTTCCTATAGTAAAAGGAGATAAAGGTTTAAAAGACCTCTTGGAGGACTTCATGAACACATTAAATACATCCATTAACACAAACGAATCTCAAATTTATTTCTTTAATACTAACATAACGTTGCAGGGGTACCTAGCTAAATTATGGGGATTTTAGCATGGTTCTCTCCCTACTAAATATTTGGGGGAACCTTTCATAGAAAAATCCCTTAAAACTATTCATTTGAAGGAATTGGTCTATAAAATATCCAAAAAAATAAATTGGGACTTTGTGATGCCCAAAGGAATCCTCAATTCCAACAAGATTGTTTATGGATCCTTTCTTTAGGGAGGGGATAGGGGGAAAGAAAATGAGCCCTTGTAGCTTGGGATAAATTATATTATCTTGAAATGGAAGGAGGTCTTCGTATTCATGATCCAAAAATTGCAATAACATTTTGGAGGCAAATTTATGGTGGAGGTCGATCTAAGATGGTCGATATTTATGGAGGAAACTTTGCAACAGTAAATATAGCCCCTCTCAATCATGGTAGTAGAAATGAAAACCTCAAAATGCTATTCAAGAATATTCAATATGGAATTTGGCCAACACTAATAATTTCATTGTATGTTAACATTTCTTCCAAGAAGTCCGAGAGGGAAAGGATGCCTTATTTTGGACAGACTCGTGGCAACAATATCCAAAGCTTCATGGTAGGGTAGAATTTCTTGCTACAGAAGAGCTTGCGAAATCTAGAGATATCTTGGTAATAGAAGATTATTTGCATCAAACCATAGACTGCACCTAGTGGAGGGAATACAAAAGAAAAAATAGCTGGCTTAAAACTTTTGATCAAGCTAATCTGGACACATTAATGGAGAAAATTCACAAATTAAATATCCCACTCTCTGAGGGATGGGAAAAACTTTCATGGGGCTATAACTAGAAGCGTATGTTCACAATCAAAGAGGCATATCAACTAGTTGTAGATCACACTAATCTTCCCCATCAAGCAATGATGGGGCTAAAACATTATGGTCGAATAATGCCCATTTTGTTTGGTTGTTAATACATAAAATATACCTTTAATGAGATAAAATCATCCACAACTAATTTTAGGGCCATCCTCTCTATCTTCTATGTAGATAATGTAGAGGACATGCAGCAGTTTCTTAATACATGTGCTTTTTTGAAAACATTATGGTCTCAATGCTTCATCTTATTTGGAAAATAAAACAGGAATACGAATGGCATCATAGAAATGATTGAAGGCTAGATATTATTTATGATAAATAATTTTATTGTATATCAATCTAGGCACTCATTTCAGGGTTTTTTCTATGTAACATATGGAAAGATATGAACAATTGCATCTTTAATAACCATTATTCAGAAGGGGAGGTAATATGGGCAAAGGAATTGTAGATTGTCTATGAAACAATACTGCAACACCCTTGTTCATGATCAAATTAGGAAGCTAAAGGTTTGGATGCAACAATTTTTCATAATTTCCATTTACTTCCATCTCCTTCTATCAATCCCTTGCCTCCAAGAAGCCCATCTTATAGTCATATAGCCTCTTGGATCGCTCCTCCCTATGGATTCCTTAAAATTAATTTTGATGGAGCATATAAAGGTAATTGAGTTTCTATTGGTCTTGGACAAATATTCCACGACTACCATGGGAATCTACTATTTCTATTTTCAAATAGTATCAAACAATCAAGTAACAAAATGGCCGAATTTACATCTCTAGATACTGGCCTTGCTATTGAATCATCCCAAAACTTCTCCAAGATTATTGTGGAGGTTGATTCTCAGCTATTCATCTCAAGAGTAAAGAAATTTATCACTGGAGCTTCTATAGAAAAATATTCCATAGTTGGAGATTGGAAAAATATATCACATATATTAACCATCTGATCTATATGATTCCAGTGATTATTCCCTCTCACATCAGGAGAATAGGTAATAATGTAGCGAACCTTCTGATCAACTTGGGATGCAATGACATTCATATTCATTTTTTGACAAGCTAGAACAATCACTTATGGGAGGAATGAAGACCGAGACTTATCAAGATGATAAAACAAAAGATCAAGAAACCATGTTGGAAGTGGAAGCAATGAAAGACTAGCTAGCATTGAGGAGAATCTCTTCAACAAACCAAATCATGTGTCTTGAGTCAATCCATATTTCCATGTTTTCTTGATGGTTTCACTTGGAATTTAATAGTATTGAGGCATAATGTATTACATAATAAAGTCTTGGTGAGTAAATATATCATATGTATTAGGTTAATATATGAACATTAGGATTAAAAACATTAACTTGTATTTTTTAATCTAATTTCGAAGCTAACAAACCATAACAAAATAATAATAATATTATTTAATTTGATATCAATTTAATAGACAAAAAAAATTATTTAGAAAAATAATAATTTTTAATAATTTAAAATTATAAAATTGGATAAAAAATTAAATTTAAATTAATAATAACAAACCATACAATATTTGAATTTTGCAATTTCCTGTTGCGTCCTAGTTGCTTTTTGTTTTATTATTATGATATTCATGCATCATACATATCTCTCTATTTCAGTTTCCTTATTTCCTATATAGCACATTATACACTTAATAAGCACATTTTATTAACAATGACCACAATTGCAACCAATTTCAACTTCTCTCAACACAACTACCACCTCTACATATACCTTTAAACAAATAATTTAAACAAAAAAAAGGTATGGACATTCTCTAAGCAAATAATTGAAAAGCAAAAACTATGGGCATTCTCTAGACAAATATTTTAAATTAAAAAAGGGTGAATCAAATCTCTTTAGGTGCAAACCTCAATTAGAGTACAAATAGATTTAATCCCTCTCAACACTTGGTAGTCAAAATGTTTAATAGTACAAAACAAGACATTGCAACATCTCTTTCATATCGAGCTCAGAAGCGCCTCTCAACATAATAAAAGATGTCTTATCCAATATTTTACAATTCTACTTAAAAACATTTATAAATGTTAATGGAATATGATATATAATAATGATGACGATGATGATGACCAAGGAGGCAAGAGTAGGGGTTAGGGACATCAACCAACAACTAGGATGAATATTTATCTTTGTGGCAAGGATTAGATCTAGCAATTTCTAGGGAAATTTGAAACTTATTCATTTTTGGGGATTCGATGATTGTAAGTCAACAGGGGAGAAAGATTAAAGAGAAACCTAAATATATCCAAGTTACCATTCTGCATAGAATAAATCTCCAAATAACAAAGTTTGAAATCGTAGAATTCTTTCATGTTAGAAGAAAGGTTAGCTCAATGGAAAATTCTTTAACAAATAGGGGTCCACCTTGGATCAAGAAAGGTTGTTTTTGGGCATTGGAAGTTCAGTTTATAAACCATTAGCATGACAAGAACATTTTTATCTCATATTTTAGAGGTAACATTTGGAATTAAATGTTGAATCAAAGGATGGGACACACATTATTTCATTGTCAAAGCTTTCTATGACCATTTTTTTTCTCCTAGCATCTGTAATGTTTGAGCGACTCATATCTCATGCAGAGGTTTGGATCCATGAACTTATTTGGAAACCCCATGTACTTCAAGGATTGTCAGTGGAAATATGTATGATGAGCCTTTCCATTAATAAATTTGAGTGGATGATAAGATATAATATATTTGCATCTAAGACATGGGAAACTCTATTGCATTCCTAAGGGTTTATGGAGAAGGAATCAAATTACAAATTAAACATTAAGGTGTTGGATTTTTCTATCTAGTAATTGCATGGAAAACAATACAATATTGAAATCGCAGAGAGGAGTGAAGATTCATGGAAGGCTGAATCACATGGATATAAGAAGAGGAGGTATATTGTTGCCATTTTAGGGTTTATTGTATAACCATTTACAACCTATGGGTTGTTTTCCTTCAGGTTACTGAACTAGAACCCAGGTTTTGTTTTTTAAGTATTGATTCATATTCCTCTTCCATGAATACCCTCCATTCACTATATTGACTAGCTTCTTTGTAACTAGAGGACTCAACAACACTTAACATACTAATTGTAAAATAATTCTCCCTATATCTTGCTGGAAATTGAGATTTCCTACCTGATATCCTAAGTGGTGGAGTGGATTCAAACTTGTTCTGATCTCCCCTCTGCGGACTGGTTTCAAACCTAATTTGATCAACCACTATTTCTTTCTCTTGTTGTTGTTGTTACTCATCGGACCCTGTTTCATCACCTTCTTGTAAAAATAAAGGCACATGCCATTATTCATTTCTACGAAAAGGTTCCCATCATCTACCTATTCATGGAATACAACATCTCTACTTGCAAACACCTTGTGAGTAGAAGGATTAAACAACTTATAATCCTTAAACTCACTGAAGTGTCCAGCAAAACTACACTTAATGGATTTAGAATCTAACTTCTTCATATCTTATTTCGGGACATGACCAAAATCCTTACGTCCAAAGACTATAAGATGACTTACTGCAAGCTTGAAGCCAAAAAATGCTTTGAAATGAGTTTTATAATCCAAACACTTAGTAGGACTCCTATTCGTAAGATACACTGCAGTGTTTACACCTTCTGCCCAAAAACCATTGGTCAGATTCTTACCTTTCAACATATTGTGGGCACACTCCACGGGGGTTATGTTATACCTTTCTGCAACCCCATTTTACTAAGGAGTGTAAGGTTTTATGAATTGTTGTTGTATTCTGTGTTCTTTGCAGTATTTGATGAATTCACCCTTCTTGAATTCTCCACCTTGGTCTGAGCAAAGAATTTTGATGAACTTACCTGTTTGCTTCTCAATCATACTTCTGAATTGCTTAAAGTATTCAAAAGCATGAATTTTCTACCTGAGAAAATACACCCAGGTGAACCTTGTACATTCATCAACAAAAATGAGAAAATAATAGGCCCCTCCTAATGACCTTGTCAACATTGGCCCACATAAATCAATGTGTAGAAGTTCAAGTATATCCCTCTACTTCCTATCAACAATAACAGGAAATTCATCTCTATGTAATTTACCAAGGGAACATGCTTCACAGTCAACATGCATACTCTTCAAAATAGGAATACCATTCACCATACCTTTTTTATAAAGAAGTAGTAGGCCACTGAAGTTTATATGCCAAAATCTTTGATGTGAGAGATTCTCTATAGACATTGCCGATGATGCCAACGCTTGATGTGATGCACTTCTGACATCCAGTTTATACAATCCTCCTACACGTGCACCTATTGCAATGGACTTCATCCAATCCAGCATGTCTTTAATTACCTTAAGGTCTTGATCTATTATTCTAGATATAGAAATCAAGTTCTTTTCTTATCCTGGGTATATACATAACATCATGAATATGCCTAATGTTTCCATTAGGTAGTATGACAGGGACATCATCATATCCCTTGATTTCATACACTGTATCTTCTCCAAGGTAGACTTTCGTACCAGTGTTGGATTCTCTTAAATTTTTAAACCATTGCCTCTTACATGTCATATGGAAGGAGGCTCCTAAGTCCACGAACTAGATTTCTGCTTCATCCTCCTTAATTGACAACACATAATCACATACCAACAATCTCATATTTGACTTCTGATCTGCATCAGCCAGATGGCTTGCATGCTTATTGTGTCTCTATTGACCTTCATCAACCTTCTTTCTCTGACAATGTTTAGCCATGTGACCACATTTACCTCAATAAAAAAAAATTGGTCCTGAATCACTTCTATTTGAAGACATACCTTGAGATGGAGGTGGATTTCTTTGTGGGATTCCTTGGCTTTTATGTGTTGCATTTTTCTTTCCTTAGAAGGGCTTCTTCTTTGCAGGGAAACTTTCCAGAATGCCCTCGAACCATTAGATTTAAAGGATCAATGGTCCAGATCATTTATCACTTTGACAGAACCCTTATCGAGTTATCAGAACGGGCAGTTAAATCATAGCGATAGTGATATGCGATTAAATCGCAACCTTCAAATCAATGGTCCAGATCAATGGTTGAAGTCCAATCGGAAATCACATATCAGGGTGGCAAAGGGCTTGGACAATGGAATAGTAAATGTCGATACACTGATGGTGATATCGCCGATAAAGTCGATCAGTGATCAGAGGTCAAGTTGATCGCTTGTCAGAGTTCAGAGTTGGAGTGGCACTGCGGAATAGTGCTTAAGGTGGCAGACCCACCGATAGTATGAACACAATTTATTATTATCCAAAGTCCAACATGTATGCTTGGAGTGGGTTTTCTTTGTAAATCTTGTGTTTCAATGTTTTCCGATAGTTTGAAGACCCAGGGTTTTTAAAGGAATTCTCTATATACTTGTGGCTCTAATAATGTATATGGTTCCGAGCATTTTAAAAGAGAGCTCGATAATGTTGAATGATCCATGGTTACAAGTTTAAGGCCTCAGAATGCTTTTGATAGGCTTTCTGGGCCCATAACCCACAGGCCTCAAGATTAATTTGTTTAGGGAAAGGGATTTTGGATTAACCCTAATTTCTCATTCCCATCATTTGGTATCAAAGAAGAAGAAGATTTTGTGTGAAAGGAAGATTAAAGGCAAGATTCCAGAGAGAAAGAGGTACAGTTGTTTGAAGACTGGAGAGTTATGGTCTTATTGTCATGCAAACAGCAGCAACAGAAGGTGAGAAGATTTGCAGCAACCTAAGAGCAAGGAAGTGCTCAAGAGAAGCTGAGAACAACTTCCAACTGCGGTTGGGTAGAAGTTGTTGAGGCAGCTCCACAGTTGCGATTGTGAGTAGAGTTGTCTTAGAGATAACAATTCCAGCAAAAGAAGTGTTGGGTAGAATTGTTAGTCAACAAGAGATTCGAGGATAGAACCATAGAGCTTGCCAAAAGACCATGTCCAGAGGAGAGCTTGGTGAGGTAAGTGGCAGCAGGGAGGGCATGATATTGCAGAGGCTTGGTTGCAGCTCACAGAAGACCATGAAGGCAGTTCCACTGAAGAAGTGAAGTATCAGTGGGTAGAATTGCTAAGGACAAGGAGAAGCATATGACCAGGAGGTCATAATTTTTGTGCCTCGGGAGTCTAATTCAGGAGCATCCAAGACATTTAGTCAAAGGGAGGAACCCAAAAACAAAGAAAATAGGAGCACATGGACCAAGGGAGCAAAACAAGAACTTTTATGTTTTAAAATAGAGATAAAAAGATGGAGTAGATAAGGTATTGAGGAGACTTATTAATGAATCTTTTGTGTTATATGCATGCATGTAATGAGAGCTTTAAGGGCTTTTTGTTAGAGGGTTGATCGGATCCTTCTATGATCCACTCCAAAAATGCTTCCTTATATATATATGTGTGATTGAACCTGCATGTTCGGGTAGATAGAGGGTAATTGTATAGAACTCATGTAACAGAAAGTGACCACAATGTAGTCGAGAGCAGAGTCATGCTAAGGATGAAATTCCTTAGCTTATATAATGTTTTTTATATAATAATACATAAATGTGTTTAAGTGTTGAAACTGTGCGTTTATGTGTCTGTGGGTTTCCGTGCGCATATATATTTCAGTTATGTTGTATATACCCATGAATATGTGTAAATGAATTGAAGCTAGCGTTTATAAATATGTTCATATGTTGTAGGTTGATCAACCATCGTTCACGAGAAGGATCGATGGTGACCCAGAGATACAAATGGAAGTTATGCGTGAATGGCAGAGACAGTGGGAGAGTTGTGTTTTAACGCATAATTCCTTCAAATAGCAGATAAATAAAGTTAAAGGGAAACTTACTAGAATTCCCTCGAACTGTTGGATCTGAAGGATCAAGGGTCCATATCCTTTATCGCATCAGCAGAACCCTTATCGAGTTATCAGAACGGGCAGTTGAATCATAGCGATAACGACATGCAATTAAATCACAACTGTCAGATCAATGGTCCATATCGATGGCTTAAGTGCGATCAGCAATCGCATATCATAGTGGAAAAAGGCTTGGACAATGGAATAGTAAAGGCTAGTATGCTAATGGCGATATCACCGATAAATCCGATCGATGATCGGAGGTCGAGTTGATCGCTTGTCAAAGTTTAGAGGTTGGAGTTGGAGTGGCACTGCGGAATAGTGCTTAAGGTGGCAGACCCACCGATAGTATGAACGTGGGTTTATTATTATTCGAAGTCTGGCATGTATGCTTGGAGCGGGGTTTCTTTGTCAATCTCAAGTTTCAATGTTTTCTGATAGTTTGAAGACCTGGGATTTTTAAAGGAAATCTCGATACACTTGTGGCTCCAATAATGTATATGGTTCTGGGCATTTCAAAAGAGAGCCTGATAATGTTGAATGATCCATGGTTAAAGGCTTAAGGCCTAAGAATGCTTCCGGTAGGCTTTGTGGGCCCATAACGCACAGGCCTCAAGATTAATTTGTTTAGGGAAAGGGATTTTGGATTAACCCCAATTTCTCAACCCCATCAGTAATCTTCACCAATGCTTTCAATATTGATTGTTCAATCTCTATAAATTGTGCTACACGTGGTTCTATAAAGCAACCATGCAAGTAACCCTCATCATGTTAGAAGTTGGGGAAATACTCATATCAGATTTACCTAAATTAACTTATCCATTTTTTAATCTCTTAAGACCTTAATGTTTAAGTTTGTTAAGCCTACATTCTATTACACAATCTTACACAATCTTACTAACATTGGTTATAATTGTGCTATATAAGGCAAGCTAAAGCAACACACATAAGGTTCTCATTTGAGCACAATTAAAAATTCATAAGGGTTTTGTCATATTTTGGATTGGTAAATCTCAATCCTATCAATTTTTATACCTTCATGCTATCACGTTGCTTATATAACCTTGGTTCATCTTGGTTTCTAGCCTAAAAAGTGCATTAGGGTTTTTGGTGACTTTTGTTTCTTTCAAAACCCTACGCTATGATGATTGCATTCAATGCCATTTTCCATATTAAATTGATAAATAGGTTCCACTTGTACATGCAAGCTAATTTTCATAAGATTTTATGTTGTGGCTTATATTCTTCTCTTATAGTGTATTTTAAGTATTCACATTGGTAACGTGAAGGTCCCATGAAACTCACTTAGACCAAATTTTTAATCACCATATTCATTATGATTGAAAAGCATGTAAATTCATTTTTTTAATTATTTCCCTGTGAAACTACCAACCTAGATTGTATTTTGGGACGTAGGAAAAATGAGGGGAACACATCGAACAACGCCAGCCCAAAGTGTTGAAGCCTTTGATAATGGACAACCCAACAAAGAATAATAAAAAAAGGTTGCATATTCCTATATGCGCAAAGGCATGTGGAGAGATTTCTATTAAGTGGTGAAAATATAGATAAAGCCTAAAGGAAAATAATGCATGCTTCGCATACCACCAGATTTTGGAACATTACCAACTAGAATTTGTGTGAATGAAATAAATTATTAACCTAATTTCAGGGTGTCTATAGTGCAAGAGTTGGGAAAAAGTGGTTATAATGTATGAATGTGTTGGAAAATGCACACAAAAGCAGCACTAACAATTTCATAAAGGTTATATTTAAATGGTATCATAAGGGGTTTCCTTGGAGTTAAAATGGAAAGCTAGGTTTTACAAAGTGCTACTAGAGCTTTGAAGGCTCATACACACCATGCAATGAACCAAGGAGGCTAGGCGAGTTCTAAGATTATAGTTTCCAATCATTTTCCATAGGGTTCCTAGATTATGTGTGTAGGCTATTTATGTGTATTTCAATGGGAGAAATGATCTATTGAAGATAAGCCGCGCAAGTTACAGTTTAATGGAGGTTGTGATGATGTGGATCTATAAAAAACAAAGTGTTATCCAATTCCCAAGAAACTATTTGAAATTATTTTCCTTTGAAAGAAAATTGTCTTAGATTACGTTAAGCTAAAATTAGATAATCATCTTCCCCATCACACATGGTAACGATCTCAGAACCTGAAAAAATATCATGATAAGACAACATGAATAGAGTTCATATTGGGAACTAGATCTTTCTTCAAGTCACATTCCAAATTTGCAACTCCTCAAATTGCATTCCTGATTTGTGATGGCTCAAGTTGTGTTCCCAAGTTGTGACTCCTCAAGACACTTTCACGGTTTGCGATCGCTCAAGATGCATTTCCAAGTTGCGACTCCTCAAGTCGCATTTCCAATTTTGGATTCTAAAATCACATTCTCCATTTTCGATCTTTATATAGTTCACCTTTCCTTTTTGAACTCGTAATTCTAATTGTGATAACATTAAACTAGCTTAGATCCATCTTAACCCGGATCTATCAAGCGCCAAAAGGGATCAAATCTCTCAAGGTGAAATTTTTTTTCTCAAGTTTTCACTCATAAAAGAGGGTTGCACATCGAGAGATTAGATCCCTCTCGGCGCTTGATAGATCCAAGTTGAGAGGGATCAATTCTCTCGAGGTGCAGACTTTTGATCAAGTTTTGCACTCAAAAAAGAGGTTTGCACATCAAGAGATTAGATCCCTCTCAGGCTTGATCAATCCAGGTTAAGATGGATCTACGCTGTAATAACCATAGTTAAAAATATTCTGAGATTGTTATAAAATATTTTGATTATGAAATAAGTTATGAGTTTTGGGCATGTGGTATTGATAACCCATGGTATTGTAACAAAGCATATTCACAAATATCAATGGAAAAAGTGGTGGTCAATATCTATGGCTAAGAATATTGTCATATTGTTATAAAATATAAGTTACGTTTTTTTGGGCATGTGGTATTGATAAGCCATTGTATTGTAACAAAGCCTATTTACAAGTTAATAATATCCATGGAAGAGTGGGGGTGAATTTCTATGGTTAAGAATACTTTCATACTTTTATAAAATATTTTAATTATGAAATGAGTTGTTTTTTGGGCATGTGGTATTGATAAGCCATGGTATTGTAACAAAGCCTATTTTTTACAAGTTAATAATATCCACAGTAAAGTGGGGATGAATATCCATGGGTAAGAATATTGTATTGTTATAAAATATTTTGGTTGTGAAATAGGTTATTATTTTTGACCATGTGGTATTGATAAGCTATGATATTGACCCATGGTATTGTAGCCAAGCCTATTCAAAAGTTAATAACAAAATCAAAATATAACTTTATTACTTTAAATTTATATTATTAATCGAGGCAACATTTAAATGTTTACACTCATCCACGATATCACTCTTAATTTTTTTATTATAGTTTTTAGTTGGGCCTACATTTAAAATTGTTTACATACTTACATTACATCTACACATCTAACCTATACTCGACTATAGAGCACCTCTTGGAGAAAAAATAAAATTGTGACCCAGCTTGGACCTGCGACCCACATTTAGGATGTGACCTATACATAAAATTGGGAGCTACGACTTGAAAGGAATTATAAGATGCAACTTTCCTATATCCTACTCATTATATTAGGTCACAATTAGGATTACATCTCCGAGTAAGGTCATGACTCTAGAATGAGACCTAAACAAATGTGATCCCATTAGCATATGGAGTACTTTTTGTCAACACTGCTAGCAATATATATTGAAGGGCTTGAGAAAAGGTGAGCAGTGCATGAAGTAGAATTGAATAATGTAAATTCTTCTTTGGCAGCTGCCAATGGACACTGCATCAACATTCAAGAAGAAAGGGAACAATTTGATAATGGCAAATGTCCAATTATTTCACCCTTATAATTGACGGAAGAAGAATAAGTGAGATTTGTCGTTGAACAGAACACAAAAGCTAGCGTTGTGAATGAAGCTATCGTTGTGAATGAAGTTAGCATTGTGAATGCTTGGACAAAATTTTCTTGAAGATACATCGAAATTATAGTTGTCTCAAATCAAACAAAATGAACATGACATTGAGGATGCTTTGGGGGAACTCAATTGACAGTTTCTACAATTTGTTATTTCAAACTTGTCGACATAGAAGAAGGACTTGCATCATTCAAGAAAACTATTTGAGACTAAAGTTTTATGTTACACTGAGTAATACATCAGCCTAATGAAGAGGAACCATGTGAGGGAGGTACTCAGTGATATACTAGTATATAGTGTTATTTGGGAGGAGCATATTTCACATTTGAGGCATCTACTAGAAACATTGAAGAAGCACCATTAAAATAAAATATATAAACTAACTTCAAATGTATTAATAAACAATATCTTTTTAATAAATAATTTTTTTATATTAATTAATGATGCCACTAAAACCAATATGGTCTATCGGACCTTCAGGAAGTAGGAGATTAATTGAGATTCTTTAATATTTTATTTCTTTGATCAAAAAGAAGGGAGATAAGTGTACCCAGATCACTATAGTATTGCTTACTTAACAAGTCATGAAGGTTGGTAGAGTGGAAATGATTTTGAAAATTAAAGTAGTTGTGGGTAAGAGATGAACAATCCAAGAGAAAGTGCTTGAAAATTAGAATGGTTGTGGGTAAGAAATGAACAATTCAAGAGAAAGTGCTTTTCATTTTCAACCCTTTTAGTATCACAAAGGTGACGTGAAAGTGCTTGAAAATTAGAGTGGTTGTGGGTAAGAGATGAGCAATTCAAGAGAAAGTGCTTTTCATTTTAAACCCTTTTAGTATCACAAAGGTGACGATCTATTTCATACCAAGGTGTTTTGGGAGTTGACCAACACCCGGTTTCACTTTAAAGCTCATGATAATTAGTTTTTATCTTGGTAATATTCATTTTCTTCTCAGCAATGGTCAATCAAAAATATAATTTTGGCTATCAACAAGCTCATGAGAATTAGTTCTTATATTGGCAATATGCATTTTCTTCTTAGCAATGGTCAGGTAAAAAAGATAATTTTAACTATCAAGATCAGGGTTGATAACCTCATAGTATCTTAGCTTCCTCTTTCCCTAACTCCTTATCATTTCACAATTTATTTTTAAATTTGAAGTCATAATATTTTTAATATTATCGTTATTCTACAAGATGATCTCCCCTTTTACCCCCAAGGGTCTAACCAAGATTGGGAATCCGTATGCTAGCTTTTCTTGAGTCTAAGGTGGAGATTTTAGCTAGAGTGCTAGCTTTTCTTGAGTCTAAGGTGGAGATTTTAGCTAGAGTTACTAACAATTTTGACGAACAACTTGCCTTCCATGTTGTATAGCTTCTTTTTATATATGAGATACCTAATCATAGCCATGCTTTCAGTGGAAGAAATGATAACTTCAACATAAAAATACCTAATCATACATTTTTAATTAGCAAATAAATTTTATAAAATAATTAAAAATAAATATCAATTAGTATTATAGAATTATCATACTTATACTCATAATTTATTCCTTAAAATTATTGAGTATAAATTAATAAAAAATTCAAACAATATTCAAATAATAAATAATGAAAACTCTCAAATTTAAATTAAATAGAAATATTATTAAAAAACAAAAAAAAAAAAAAAAAAAAAATAAATTTAAAGGAAAAAAAGTTCACATGTATAATTAATTTAAAAATTAGCATAATCATATAAGTTAAATGGTTGATTAAAGTTAAAAATTCACTTTCATTAAAATTAAGTATAAATATTATTGACTTACAATCTAATGCACTTGTTTTAAAATCAGTTTTTTTTTATAATAATAAATCATCCTCACTTCAATCTTATTTTTTAATTATACATTTTTAATCCTATCTTTTAATAATAACAATTATAAAGTGTATATGTGTTATTGTTAAAATAATCTAATTAAAATAATAAAAGAAATAATTAACTACCACGATTTAATATCAATTATTTATATGTAATAATGATGTAGAATGTACCTTTTTATTTTATTGAGTCTTACAGGTTCATATAATTTTTTTATTGAAAAAAATAGCTATGATTTAAAACACAAAAGTTAATGATTACATAGCTAAAGATTCTTAAATATTTAAATGGAATTTTAAACCATTTTTGTTTGGGTGTAATCTTAATTTTTGTTGTTTAAAATCTATTTTTTATTACAAATATGGATTGAACACCTTGAAAAACCTTGGGGCATTTGGATTAAGGAGAGTTCGCAACTTAACTAGTAATTCCAACAAATAGATGTGGAAATATCGGCCAATTAAATGGGAAAATAAGCGGGAAAACCCTCTAAAATATATAATATATTACGACTTTAAATGTATATGTTTATATTTTAAATAGTTACATGTATTTTAAATCATCACTAATTATAGACATGTTTATATTAGGTTGATTTAGAGCTTTTAATTATAAATATTAAGTGTATGTTGAAAATTTAATTAAAAAAATATTGTTTTTAATCAGTTATTAAATTTATTAAGTGCATTGTATAAATGATGATTTGTCATTATTAAAGATTTTTTTAGCCACTTCGCTCAATTTCAATCTTAAAATCCCTGAGATTTAAATTATTGCCGACTCGCTACGACACCAACCTTTTTTGTTTGCATTAACACGTAATCTAATTAATGAACGAAATGATTCAATTTTAACATGTAGTCTAACTAATCAGTGCGGAAAATTGTTGGGCAATTCGACTGCAACCTCTAGGTCTAGGGTTTAACGCCTCAAACCTGCAAACCCAGAGTCAGTTCTGGCAGTGCAGAGAGACAGAATAGCAGATCTTCTAAGCAAAGGTCGTGGACTGACCCGACAAATGGTAAACAGGGGGTCCACGGGGACCCCATCCTTCAAACAAATTGTCATGCATAAACAGAAAGCGCAAGAGGGACTAAAAATCACGGGCATGGAGAACGTAAGGACTCCAACGGTACTAGTAAAGAAAGGGAACAGAAAATGCAAACAGAGACAAGAAGCAACTCAAAAAATAAAGACAAGGTAACTAATGGCAAGGAGAACAGGGACACAAGAGCAGATGCAGACCAAAGGGCTACAGGCTCAATAAACACCCAAACAGAGGAAGAAGGAGAACAAGATGCAGAGAAACGAGTGCGAGAAGAGAAGGAAAAATAAACATCCTCAAATCCTAGCACCAACAATGCAGAGCAAGGAGCATGCAAACCAAAGAAAAAAGAAACCCTCAGATTAGTTTGCACAGATCCGGAGATTCAAGCCGAACGAGAACACATGTCAGAACATGCAGTCATATGCAAGTTCATGGGACTGTGGCCAATGGAACGCGCCCTCTGTAAATGGATTAAGCAGAACTGGAAACCTAAAGGTGATATCAAACTACACCTAGGAGAAAAAGGTTTTTTTACTGTTGTTTTTACGAACTTAGAGGATAAGGACAAGGTTTTTGATGGGGGTCCCTATTTCTTTGCTTTAGCGGGACTCTACATGAGACCCTGGAAAACAAACTTTGTTCCAGAAAAAGAAACCTTCACACAGGTTCCTGTGTGGATCCGTCTATTCTTCCTTCCAATAGACTATTTGGGTTTAGCGATGCTCAAACAAATAGGAGACCGTTTAGGAACCTTTATCAAAGCCTCGGAAGCAACAATACAACGAAGGTACACCTCATGCACGAGAATCTGTGTGAAGATGGATGTCTCAGGAGCTCTACATGAAGGCTTATGGCTAGAGTTTAGAGATGAGGACTACTTTCAAGCCATTGATTATGAGAAAATCCCATTCCAATGCAGAAAGTGTCATGAACACGGCCACCTCGTTAGAGACTGTCCTTTAAACAACACAGAAGAAGATCTCAAAACAGTGCAAGCAGAAAAGAGCAAAGAAATATTCACAAAACCAAAAGCAAGACAAAGAGCTAACAGGAGAAGATTAAACAGAACAGGGGCAGAGCCAAGCAACACCAACAACACCTTCAGCATTCTGGAAACAGACACAGACTCGGAAGGAACAAACGGGGAAAAGCAACGAAATGAGAAGCAAAAGGACCAGTAAGACCATAACACGAAGAAAGGGGAGGAAAATAAAATCAGTACTAAAGCCCAAATGCACGAGCCTGAAGAAGAACATGATGAAGACACTGATATGTTAACCAGTGATGGTGGAAGTGACAAGATGGAGCTCAATGAAGCCCTAGAGAAGGAAGGGGTGAACCTCCCAGTCATGGCGGAAAACTGGAAAGCTCAAGGACTAGAAAACGTTCCAGAAGAAGATTTACGGAAGACCAGTGACCTATTCATTGCAAGACAAAAGGCGGAATTAGACAGGCAAAACAGAAGATTAGGTATTGCAACAAGTACAGGAAATCATTCAAAAAGCATCTCTCTTAATCCAACAGGTCTGAAGCAAAAAAAGAAAAGAGGACGAAGAACAAATGGGAAAGTGCTGCAAGATTTGGGGATCTTAATGCTAAACTCAGGCAAAATGAAGGCACTCAATGCCTTCCCATCCTACCAATAATAATTCTTGTTATAAATTAAAATCGTTTCATGGAATGCAAGAGGGCTCAACAGCCAAGTGAAGAAAACACTTCTCCAAAGAAAGTTCCAAAGAGAAAAGCCGGACATCATGTTCATACAGGAAAGCAAATGTGCCACCAATCACATGGTGAACATCAGCAAAAAATTGGGCAAACCTATTGATTTCATAGAAGTAGCCAGTCAAGCATGGGAAGGAGGAATCACCACTCTTTGGGACACTAGGATAGTAAGCATCCTCTCAATGGAAGCAACCAGATCGTTTATAGCCACGGAAGTTCAAATGATAGGTAACTCTGAAACTTACTTATGCATAAATGTCTATGGACCACAAAGGTTAGAAGATAAATTTCATTTTCTTAATTCTCTTATGAGTTTAAAGCTTAGACATCTCACCTCAAAGATAATTATGGGAGGAGATTTTAATATGATAACCTCTCTCTTGGAGAAAAAAGAAGGAATCAGACGGCTCAATAAGGATGTAGAACTATTTGCAGAATTCATTGAAACTGCAAAACTAGTAGACATCTTACCCAAAAACAGCTCCTTCACCTGGAACAATAGAAGAGGAGGAGAGAAACTGATTGCTTCATGATTGGACAAATTTCTTATCTCGGAAATTATTTTACTTGAAGGCATCACAGTGGACTCTGGCATTCTTCCTAGTGGAGGGTTAGATCACTGGCCTATCTCACTAGAGGTAGCCTTCCTAGGCACTCCTAGAAACAATCCTTTTAGATTCGAAAAGTTCTGGCTGCAGCACCCCAACTTTGTTCAATTGTTGGAGAAATGGTGGTGTGAACCATTGGACATAAAAGGAACCAGAATTTTCAAGCTCCAAAGAAAATTAAAATATATCAAATGCAAAATTAAAGAATGGAATGCAACAGAATTTCGGAACATCTTCCAGGAAAAATCCATCATAGAAAGCAAGTTAGATAATATTCACAAGTTATGGACCTCGGGGAATATTAGTGAAGATTCAAAGGAACCAGAAAAAGCACTGATGAATCAATGGCAACTTCGTTGTCAACAGGAAGAAACTCTCTGGAGACAGAAATCTAGAATCTAGTGGCTCAAGGAAGGAGAGCAAAGCACAAAGCTTTTCCACAGATCTACTCTAGACTACAGAGGTGCAAACAAAATTCTACGACTCAATAATGAAGCAGGGGAAACTCTTCAAAACCACAAGGACATATCATCTCTGCTCACCAGGCATTTCAATCATATAGCTCAGGAAACACAGGAAGAAAGAACAGAGGCTATAGAGGATCTTGCTCAAGCTATATCCTGCATCATAACTACTGAACAAAACACTGCTCTACCAAGAGCAGTCTCAATGGAGGAAGTGGAGGAAGCCGTTAAGAGTATGCCGAATGACAAAGCTCCCGAACCTGACGGTTTTACTATAAACTTCTATAAAGCTTGCTGGTCCACCATCAAAACAGAGGTAAGGGAAGTTGCTGAAGATTCCAGGCGATCCTGTTCCATTCTCAAATCGCTAAATTCCACCTTCCTTTCTCTTATTCCTAAGGAAGAAGAAGCCAACACCCCCGAGAAATTTAGACCTATAGCTCTTTGTAATGTGATCTATAAAATCGTATCTAATGTTATAGCCAATAGACTTAAGTCTATTCTTCCGGAAATAATTTCAGAAGAGCAATCAGGATACGTGGAGGGCAGACAAATCTTGGAAAATATCCTCTTAGCTCAAGAGATGGTTCACACTCTTCAGACTAGGAAAATGGCAGGTATGTTAATGCAATTGGACCTCTCCAAAGCATTCGACAAAGTCAACTGGAATTATCTGGTAGCCATTCTGAACGTTTTTGGCTTTGACAAACAATAGACCAAATGGATCCTAGCTTTGATTAAATCCACCAAATTTCCATCGTGGTCAATGGCTCCCCCTCGAAACCCTTTTCCCCCTCCCGAGGTATCAGGCAAGGAGACCCTCTCTCCCCTTTCCTCTTTGTGATCCTTATGGAAGGGCTCAGCAGACTTATTCACAAAGCTAGAGAAGACGAAAAAATTAAAGGGTTACATCCTCTGCACTCTATTCCAGCAACAACGCACCAGAAGTTTGTTGATGACACCATGCTGCATGGCACCCCAACTGTTAAAGAAGCCATGGCTTTCAAGAATATTCTAGACCTCTTCAGCAAAGCGTCAGGTATGGAGATTAATTATGCCAAATCTACCATTTTTTTCTTTAATACTCATCTAGCCATTCAGAAGCATCTTTCTAATATTCTTGGATTTAGACGGGGCAATTTTCCCTCTAAGTATTTGGGAGCCCCTCTAACGACCAAACCTTGGCAAAAGCATCATTGGGAGAAAATATTGGCGAAAATGGAGAAAATATGTAGGCACTGGACTCACAGAGCCCTTAACTTTGCGGGCAGACTGGTCCTCACTAAAGCAATACTGCAAGCCATTCCGCAGTATCTGCTTTCCATCTTGCCTGCCCCTAAAGGAATCCTCCAGAAAATCAGAATTATCCAACGATCATTCATATGGAGAGGCAACTCGGAAAAAAACAAATGGGTTCTAGTGGCCTGGAACAAACTTTGCAAATCAAAAGAAGCAGGGGGCTTAAATCTTATAGATCCCCACACCATCAGCATGACCTGTGGAGCTAAGTTGTGGTGGCGTTGGTTAAAGGAACCCACTCTACCATGGGCTAGACACTGGAAGGAAAAATACACTCCCGATTGCAGTGAACAAGACCTAATAAGGCTACAGGTCGTGCGAGAGGGCACTCCAATTTGGAACTTAGCTAGACGGAACCGCAACATAGTTCAGGACCATAGTTTCTAGGAAATCTGCAACGGGGAAACTGCTTTCTTCTGGGAAGATGCTTGGCAGCAACTCCCACAGCTAGGAACTCCAGACCTAGAGGACTTTAAAAGGGAATGTCAGAATAGGGGAAGGTACAAGGTCCACCAGTACTGGAGCCACAGCAGCAACGACCAGGAATGGAGAGAATGGTCATTCCATAACACTGGCACTTCAATTGCAGCAAACGATAACATAAGGGACTTGCTAAGCCATCTAAACAAAAGAAAAATCAGAATAGCTACAGAAAGGGACAAGCTAAGATGGGGCATGAAAGGAAGTGGCAATTTCACACTCAAAGAAGCCAGGGAGTAGCTGGAGCATTCTGAGCAGGGGGAGGTTATGCCCTAGAGCAACAAAGTCTGGGACTCCTTGTTCTGGCCCAAAATAAAAACATTTCTTTGGCTCCTAATGCGAGAAAAAACCCTCACCTGGGAAAATCTGCGCAAAAAGGGATTCTTTGGTTCCTCCATTTTCCCTCTGTGCAAAACAGCCGAAGAAAATATGAATCATCTTTTCAATACATGTGAATGGGCAGAGCACCTCTGGAATTGGATGGAAACTACAAAGTAGCAAACCAACAGGGACAGAGACTCCATTCAAAACACCATAATGAATTGGCCAAGCGATTACTCAAACAACTCAAGAATCAACAACATCTGGAAGGTCTTGCCAGGGTTCATAACTTGGACCATTTGGAAAGAAAGAAACATGCGCATATTTCAGAATGAGCATAGAAACTTAGAGCATTCGCAACTTACCTTAACTAAAAATGTCCGACAACTAATCCTGGCTAAATACAGAACAGCTCCCGAAAACCAACCCTCAGCCAGGGACCAGCAAATTCTGAAAGTCTTCAAGTTGGACAACGAACAAAACATGGTAACCACAGAGAGCCAGCAAAAACCTCAAATGGGGCCAATTGGATGGAGTCGCCCCCCTGTCGGATTCCTGAAGCTGAATTTCGATGGCGCCTCAAGAGGCAATCCTGGATTAGCAGGTATTGGAGGAGTCATCAGAAATTACGAAGGGGAAATTCTCCACATTTACAGCAAAGCCCTTGGGGAAGGAACCAATAACGAAATGGAATTTGCAGCTATGGAAAAAAGGTTACGGATTCTAAGAATGAACCAAACAGGTAACGTAGTGATTGAAGGCGATTCAGAGGTAGCCATAACAGTAGCCAGAAAAATCTACAGTGGAACGCCAACAAGCAAGGTCACCAGACATTAGCGACTGGCCAAGGTAACAGAGAACATAGCCAAACTGTTAGGAGAAATGAAAGGTCTCACCTTTCAGGCGGTTCGTCGGAGGGCTTATACGGTTGCTCACCACTTGGCGAATTATGGGATTGAACACCCCAACTCACTATGGGACATCTGTTGGCAAGAAATCGATAGCCCATAGCTAAAAGAAAAATGCATGAAGCTATCCAGGTTGGATATGAGGCCGGCAGAGGAGCTCGATCAGAGGGTCGAATAACTTAACGACTCAGTTGATTAGACATGCTTATTCAGCAAGCACAATTAAATTTTGGCATGGGCCGTAGAACAAATGACATAAGGGATTTATGTCAGAAGCAGGCGATCAAGATCTACGCAACTCTCATGATCTGTTTTGAAATCAGCCGCTGCAATACGTGTAGGACAAGGAACACTTGGCACGCTATGGAGAGGGAAGATGACGGTGATCGTAAGGGAAGGTAATCATTCCAAGACCTTACCAATATCCCATATCGTAGCAATTATGTCGATCGGACATGCGAGTGGCACATAGAAGGGCAGCCACTTACCGATCACCTCCCGAACATTCGCTATTTAACTATCACCAGAGCCAACAGGAAAAGCAATGTTTTATCGCGTAGCAAAACGGAGCCCTTTCCCTCTGCAGACAAAGCGCAAGAATACTCCACGGAAGCAGGCATCACAATGGCAGGGGAAGGCTGTCGAAATCAGTCCACAAACAAAGACCTCCAGCACGCAAGAGAAATGTACAAAACTAGGACCTTCCAACGCAACAAGCATAAAATCAACGACCTAGAAGCCAGTGTCAAGGAAGAGGAAAAACAGGTTTCAGATTAGCAAATTGGGAAATAAGTCAACTAGCTCCTAGACCCAGGCACAGCCAATACTCAGGCCACCCAGTTCGTCCGAACTCAAGTAGAAGGTTGGCACATGAAGACCCTCCTCGCAAAAGCGCTGGGCACTCAGGACGAGCAGTCAGAGCAGCTGTGCAAGCTCCAGAATCTCACAGAAGCCATGGAGCATGACCACATGGCAGTCGTGGAAAGCATTGAATTCAAGCTTGCCTCGCTAGACCAACAGGCCGAATCCATCAACAAAAAGCTCACTGTGTTGATTAAACTCTTGAGAAATGTCATTGGCAACGACGGCAAGCTCTCTGAGATGCAGCGGGGAGACACTTCGGGAACTCAACCGGGCAACCCCCCCAAGCCTGGACAAGCCAATATGTAATAGCCTACTCTGGAACGTGGCAGTCTGGTTCTCTGCCTTTTTGCGGCTCGCTTTCTGCGCCTACCTCTTCTTTCGGATTGCTATTTCTGTCTAAGGAACCTGTCGAAAGTCTTCTCAGACAGGTCCTCCCTGTTTTTGTTTTATGCTTGTAATGGTTCTCTGCCGCCCTGTGTGGTGTGCCATTTTGATTTTCAGTTACTCTTTAGCTAAGGCCTGCTGTCAAGCGGCCATTAATCTGCTAAGGCAGAAGTTTTGTACTATATTCTCCCTCTGTTAATATAAAAAGTTGATTTACACAAAAAAGAAACATGTAGTCTAACTAATGGACAAAATGGTTCAATTTTAACACGTGGTCTGATTAATGGACTAAATGGTTCTTTTCCACATATTGGTTCCTTTCGACCTATTTTTTCTGGTCAATTTTAACACGTAGTCTAATTAATGGACAAAATGGTTCCTTTCCACATATCTTTTTTGCTGAATTTTAACACTTAGTCTAATTAATGGACAATTTTAACACGTAGTCTATATGATGGACGAAATGCTTCCTTTCCATGTATTGGTTCATTTCCACGTATCTTTTTTGGTCAATTTTAACTCGTAGTCTAATTAATGGAAGGAATGGTAATGGATGAAATGGTTCCTTTCCATGTATCTTTTTTGGTCAATTTTAACAAGTAGTCTAATTACTGGAAAATTTTAACACACAGTCTAATTAATGGACGAAATGGTTCCTTTCTACGTATCTTTTGTAGTCTAATTAATGGATGAAATGGTTATTTCCCACGTATCTTTTTTGGTCAATTTAACACGGAGCCTAATTAATGGACGAAATGGTTCCTTTACACATATATTTTCTGGTCAATTTTAACACGTAGTGTAATTAATGGACAATTTTAACACCCATTTACACATATCTTTTCTGGTCAATTTTAACAGGTAGTCTAATTAATGGACAATTTTAACACGTATTCTAATTAATGGATGAAATGGTTCCTTTCGAGGTATCTTCTCTGATCGGTTTTAACAGGTAGTCTTCCTTTACACGTATCTCTGGTCAATTTTAACACATAGTCTAATCAATGGACAATTTTAACACGTATTCTAATTAATGGATGTAATGGTTCCTTTCGAGGTATCTTTTCTGATCGGTTTTAACAGGTAGTCTAATTAATGGCCGAAATGATTCCTTTCCACGTATCTTTTCTCGTCAATCTGAACACGTAGTCTAATTAATAGACGAAATAGTTCCTTTCCACCTATGTTTTCTGATCAATTTTGTCTAAAATATGGTAAATTTTTTTATCATAAATTAAAATTGAAATTATTTGATTTACAAAATTTCAATGCATCAATTTTTTACCGAATAAATATTTATATATTCAAAAATGTTAAAAAAAAAAAACTATTTCATCTATTACTTAACCTACCCAATCTACTCACCAATTAAATTACAATAATTTGTGATTATTTACATGGAATGCTTTTTACTCACTTACAGTGTTGGGATCCTAAAATTTAAATGCTTACCAGTGTATTTCTTGAAAACATTTAGTTAATTTAAGTTATGGTGATTTGTTATTAGTTGTATTATTAAATATTTCTTTTAGCGGTTTACCTAAATTCTGACCGTGATAATTAAATTCTTGTAAACCCGTTGCTACACGTGTCGTTCTTGTTTGTATCCTATCCTAAACCTTCTTATTTGCATGGTGCTGTCTTAAACTTATTTAAGTTGAATAAATTAGCGGCAACCGGAGTCTCAGTAACGCGTTGAAAGTTGCTATCGATGTTAACTCCTCGAGACCAAACGATACAGCCCAACAAA
>APFE030274382.1:0-13329 GCA_000404065.3 Pinus taeda | reverse complement strand
AAATCAGAACAGCTACAGAAAGGGACAAGCTAAGATGGGGCATGAAAGGAAGTGGCAATTTCACACTCAAAGAAGCCAAGGAGTAGCTGGAGCATTCTGAGCAGGGGGAGGTTATGCCCTGGAGAAACAAAGTTTGGGACTCCTTGTTCTGGCCCAAAATAAAAACCTTTCTTTGGCTCCTAATGCGGGAAAAAACCCTCACCTGGGAAAATCTGCGCAAAAAGGGATTCTTTGGTCCCTCCATTTGCCCTCTGTGCAAAACAGCCGAAGAAAATATGAATCATCTTTTCAATACATGCGAATGGGCGGAGCACCTCTAGAATTGGATGGAAACTACAATGTAGCAAACCAACAGGGACAGAGACTCCATTCAAAACACCATAATGAATTGGCCAAGCGATTACTCAAACAACTCAAGAATCAACAACATCTGGAAGGTCCTGCCAGGGTTCATAACTTGGACCATTTGGAAAGAAAGAAACAGGCGCATATTTCAGAATGAGCATAGAAACTTAGACCATTTGCAACTTACCTTAACTGAAAATGTCCGACAACTAATCTTGGCTAAATGTAGAACAGCTCCCGACAACCAACCCTCAGCCAGGGACCAGAAAATTCTGAAAGTCTTCAAGTTGGAAAACGGACAAAACATGGTAACCACAGACAGCCAGCAAAAACCTCAAATGGGGCCAATTGGATGGAGTCGCCCCCCTGTCGGATTCCTGAAGCTGAATTTCGATGGCGCCTCAAGAGGCAATCCTGGATTAGCAGGTATTGGAGGAGTCATCAGAATTTACGAAGGGGAAATTCTCCACATTTACAGCAAAGCCCTTGGGGAAGGAACCAATAACGAATGGAATTTGCAGCTATGGAAAAAAGGTTACGGATTCTAAGACTGAACCAGACAGGTAACGCAGTGATTGAAGGCGATTCAGAGGTAGCCATAACAGCCGCCATAAAAATCTACAGTGGAACGCCAACAAGCAAGGTCACCAGACATTAGCGACTGGCCAAGGTAACAGAGAACATAGCCAAACTGTTAGGAGAAACGAAAGGTCTCACCTTTCAGGCGGTTCGTCGGAGGGCTTATACGGTTGCTGACCACTTGGCGAATTATGGGATTGAACACCCCAACGCACTATGGGACAGCTGTTGGCAAGACATCGATAGCCCAGAGCTAAAAGAAAAATGCATGCAGCTATCCAGGTTGGATATGAGGCCGGCAGAGGAGCTTGATTGGAGGGTCGAATAACTTAACGACTCAGTTGATTAGACATGCTGATTCAGCAACCACCATTAAATTTTGGCATGGGCCATAGGACAAATGACATAAGGGATTTATGTCAGAAGCAGGCGATCAAGATTTACGCAGCTCCTGATCTGTTTTGAAATCAGCCGCCGCAATACGTGCAGGACAAGGAACACTTGGCACGCTATGGAGAGGGAAGATGACGGTGATCGTAAGGGAAGGTAATCATTCCAAGACCTTACCAATATCCCATATCGTAGCAATTATGCCGATCGGACATGCGTGTGGCACAGAGAAAGGCAGCCACTCACCGATCACCTCCCGAACATTCGCTATTTAACTATCACCAGAGCCAACAGGAAAAGCAATGTTTTATCGCGTAGCAAGACAGAGCCCTTTCCCTCTGCATACAAAGCGCAAGAATACTCCACGGAAGCAGGCATCACAATGGCAGGGGAAGGCTGCCGAAATCAGTCCACAAACAAAGACCTCCAGCACACAAGAGAAATGTACGAAACTAGGACCTCCCAACGCAACAAGCGTAAAATCAGCGACCTGGAAGCCAGTGTCAAGGAGGAAAAACAGGTTTCGGATCAGCAAATTGGGAAATAAGTCAACTGGCTCCTGGACCCAGGCACATCCAATACTCAGGCCACCCAGTTCATCCGAACTCAAGTAGAAGGTTGGCGCATGAAGACCCTCCTCGCAAAAGCACTGGGCACTCAGGACGAGTAGGCAGAGTAGCTGCGCAAGCTCCAAAATCTCACAGAAGCCATGGAGCATGACCACATGGCAGTCGTGGAAAGCATTGAATTCAAGCTTGCCTCGCTAGACCAACAGGCCGAATCCATCAACAAAAAGCTCACTGTGTTGATTAAACTCTTGAGAAATGTCATTGGCAACGACGGCAAGCTCTCTGAGATGCAGCGGGGAGACACTTCAGGAACTCAGCCGGGCACCCCCCCCAAGCCTGGACAAGCCAATATGTAATAGCCTACTCTGGAACGCGGCGGTCTGGTTCTCTGCCTTTTTGCGGCTCGCTTTCTGCGCCTACCTCTTCTTTCGGATTGCTATTTCTATCTAAGGAACCTGTCGAAAGTCTTCTCAGACAGGTCCTCCCTGTTTTTGTTTTATGCTTGTAATGGTTCTCTGTCGCCCTGCATGGTGTGCCATTTTGATTTTCAGTTACTCTTTAGCTAAGGCCTGCTGTCAAGCGGCCATTAATCTGCTAAGGCAGAAGTTTTGTACTATATTCTCCCTCTGTTAATATAAAAAGCTTATTTACACAAAAAAAAAGACATGTAGTCTAACTAATGGACAAAATGGTTCAATTTTAACACGTGGTCTAATTAATGGACTAAATGGTTCTTTTCCACATATTGGTTCCTTTCCACCTATTTTTTTGGTCAATTTTAACACGTAGTCTAATTAATGGACAAAATGGTTCCTTTCCACATATCTTTTTTGCTGAATTTTAACACTTAGTCTAATTAATGGACAATTTTAACACGTAGTCTATATGATGGACGAAATGATTCCTTTCCATGTATTGGTTCATTTCCACGTATCTTTTTTGGTCAATTTTAACACGTAGTCTAATTAATGGATGGAATGGTAATGGATGAAATGGTTCCTTTCCATGTATCTTTTTTGGTCAATTTTAACAAGTAGTCTAATTACTAGAAAATTTTAACACACAGTGTAATTAATGGACGAAATGGTTCCTTTCTACGTATCTTTTGTAGTCTAATTAATGGATGAAATGGTTCTTTTCCACGTATCTTTTTTGGTCAATTTAACACGAAGTCTAATTAATGGACGAAATGGTTCCTTTACACATATCTTTTCTGGTCAATTTTAACACGTAGTCTAATTAATGGACAATTTTAACACGTATTCTAATTAATGGATGAAATGGTTCCTTTCGAGGTATCTTTTCTGATCGGTTAATTTTAACACGTAGTTTAATTAATGGAAAATTTTAACACGTATTCTAATTAATGGATGAAATGGTTCCTTTCGAGGTATCTTTTCTGATCGGTTTTAACAGGTAGTCTTCCTTTACACGTATCTCTGGTCAATTTTAACACATAGTCTAATTAATGGACAATTTTAACACGTATTCTAATTAATGGATGAAATGGTTCCTTTCGAGGTATCTTTTCTGATCGGTTTTAACAGGTTGTCTAATTAATGGCCGAAATGATTCCTTTCCACGTATCTTTTCTCGTCAATTTGAACACGTAGTCTAATTAATAGATTCCTTTCCACCTATATTTTCTGGTCAATTTTGTCTAAAATATGGTAAAAAAAATGATCATAAATTGAAATTGAAATTGAAATTATTTGATTTACAAAATTTCAATGCATCAAATTTTTTAAGATATTAAATATATTTATACATTCAAAAATGTTAAAAAAAAAAACTATTTCATCTATTACTTAACCTACCCAATCTACTCACCAATTAAATTACAATAATTTGTGATTATTTACATGGAATGCTTTTTACTCACTTACAGTGTTCGAATCCTAAAATTTAAATGCTTACCAGTGTATTTCTTGAAAACATTTAGTTAATTTAAGTTATGGTGATTTGTTATTAGTTGTATTATTAAATATTTTTTTAGCGGTTTACCTAAATTCTGACCGTGATAATTAAATTCTTGTAAACCCGTTGCTACACGTGTCGTTCTTGTTTGTATCCTATCCTAAACCTTCTTATTTGCATGGTGCTGTCTTAAACTTATTTAAGTTGAATAAATTAGCGGCAACCGGAGTCTCAGTAACGCGTTGAAAGTTGCTATCGATGTTAACTCCTCGAGACCAAACGATACAGCCCAACAAAGTGGTGGTATTAGCTGTTCTCATCAACCTTATTCCCATCCGAATCTGCAGGCGTCGCATCATAAAGTGAGTACCATTGCCTTTCACCTTCATCATGGAGATGAGTAACATGGGTGGTAGCAGCAGCATTGCGATTGAGAGGAGGGATCTTCTTGAATACAAACGTGGAAACGGCGACGAGGGATGGTATATTGTTTCCACCGGTCTGCACAATGGCAAACTGGTGATCCATTATGAAACATCACCAGGGCAACCAGACGAAGCGTTGGAATTGGCAGAGTTCACAACTGCGGAGAATTTGTATGCAAAGTTCCGCCGCCCCTCCACGCAGCTTAAAGAGAAAGAGTGCGAGAAAGTGATGCCACCGGCTTACCAAGCACGTCCCCTAAAAGAAGCTGTTAACATTCCTAATACAGCTGGGTACAGATATTTCGATGCTCGCAATGAGGAGGTCAGACTACGATCTAGTTTTTTTTAAAGAAAGAAAAAACACTTGTTTTTATTATAGATTTTTTTTTTTTTTTGCATCTACATGAATTTTCTCCTCTTTTCACTCTGTTGCTTCAATGCAGTTACAAAAACTTGTTACTTCTATCCTGGCTTCATAACATGATGCGTTCAGATCATAGAAAAGAGCCATTTTAGAAAGCAAAGTATCTAATTCGCCTTAGCTTTGAGCTGCATCCATCTTTGAACAATTTATCTGTCTATTATTTAAATATGTGGGAAATGGTGACCCTTCTGAAATCTTGATCGTGTTCTCCCAGTTTGTGAGTTCAGAAGTCTCTAACATATATCTCATATCTACTTACTCTACAACTATCTTGGAGTCTCCATAGACAGTCATTTCCTCAATGCCAAGCCATTTGGAACCATAAATGACTTTCCACATAGCAAGACGGTTAGCTCTTGGTTTATGTCTGTGTGGCTAGACCAGTAGAAACCATAGAAATCTGTAAGTCCCAAAATCATCCCACTACCCCATGACTCGAATGATGAGGTCCCATTGTAAAAACCCAATGGATAAAAGGCCCAAATAACCTTTGGGCATCTATTGCTTTTTTGTAATCTTTACCACATGATTCCAATGATAAGGTCCTATTGTAAAAATCCAATAGATAAAAGGCCCAAATATCCTTTGGGAATCTATTGCTTTTTGTAATCTTTTCCTTATGAAGACCAATTTCATAAAAAAATGATATTTTTAAGCATGTTCTACCACATGATTAGAATGTTGAAGCCTCATCATAAAAACCCAATGCATAAAAAGCCCAAATATCTTTTGAGTGTCTATTGTTTTTTATAATCTTTTCCTCATAAAAACCAATTTCATAAAGAAACATTATATCTTTAAGCATGTTCTCCTCACTTCCTGCTTCTCTTGCTCATATATGTTGGCATTCCTGGCTCTTCATAATCTCTATAGCATTTAGAAAAGTAATACCAAGTGTGTCTTATACTACACCTGCATTAAACATTCCCCTATGTCTGTCCTCTCCCAAAAAGCTTTTATATTCAACAAATTAAACACCCAAGACCATAAAGGAACCTAAAAAAAACTTGCAGACATTGCAAACATTGCAGGAATACGTGAGTCTCCTCTTTAACATACATGGCGATTAAACTAACCCTAAGCAGCTACCTGAGAATTAAACTAACCCAAAAACCCCATAATCTCAATGAGGCTACACCAAACCTCTCACAATCCCAATGAGGCTCCCACGATCCCAATAAGAACATCTTACTAAGTTGATTGTTCTTCTTATGTAAAAAAAAAATGAAATAAAATATTTTGATTATTTAAAAATTATTGAATTGATTAATTATTTGCCTGAAAAATAAAGTCATAATTATTAAAACTATCTTTTTGTTATGATATTAGAATATATCATGTGATTTTTTTCCAATTTAATTTACAGTTATAATAGATTAATTATAGATTTTTGGATGCAGATTTCAAAGAGTTGAGCAAATTATCTTTTTGTTATCCTATTAAACTATATCATGTGATTTTTTTCCCAATTTAATTTACAGTTATAATAGATTAATTATAAATATTTGCATGCAGATTTCAAGAGTTAGGCATATTAACTCAGGTGGTAAAGAGAAGTGTATATGCACATTTAAGATTATGTGGCTAGCTGGTCCTGAAGTGGGTCAAACAGCGACTGTTCAGTGTAAAAGCATTTACTTACTTGGATTTCGTGGTCTTGAAAAGCACTATGTTCTTCGGGAAGCAGCAAAATTCGTTAACCGTAAAAAACATACCTCCGCTACTGATAAGGACAGAGGTTTCAAAGCTCCTTCAATGACAGAGATTTCAAGAAATTCATTTGAAAATCATATAGCGAGACCGAATAAGGGCTTATCAATTATTACAGATGAAAATGGGTATATTGTGTTCAGTACTCAGAAGAGTAGTCTTCTTGAATACAAGCCCGACCATGGGGACGATGGATGGTATATTGTTTCCATCCGTCTAAGTGATGGAAAACTCATTGTTAGTTATGAAAGATTAGCAGAGGAACGAGAGGAGGAATTTGAGTCGGGAAAGTTAAGAAATGCGGAAGATTTATATCTCAAATTCCGTGTTCCATCCACGCAGCTAAAAGATGAGGAGTGCCGGAAAATGGTACCAATGACGTTCGTGATGGCGTCTTATTTACTACCAGCTGACCATGGAGGCCTCTTAGAAGAAGCTGCTCACGTTCCTAACAGCAGTCTGTATAAGTATTACGACGCTTGCATCGAAAAGGTCAGTTTTTTCATTTCTAAATATAATTATCGGGTATCTACATTGGCATAGATTCAAAGTTGGTGCTTTTCATTCTCAATTTCAAGGATAGTTTATTTTCTAAGTTTGGTGTTATATAATGTTGGGTGAATGATGAGTTTTTTTTTTTCCAATGGGTTAATAGATTTTAGGGTTTTTAGTCAAATTTACATTTTGTGGATAGTTTATTTTGTAAGTTCTTGTTATGTAAAGTTATGTGAGTGATGAAATCATTTGTTCAAATCCCGGTGATTAAGGTTGTTGTATTTAAGGGTTATAATGGTAACTATAAGGGTGAGATTAGTGACAGTTTTTACAGTAAAAACAAAATAATAATAATAATAGTATTTATATAATCACGAAGATAAAACCAAAGTTTTAAGGTTTGTTTTATAGATATATATATATATATATATATATAGTTATTGAATAATAAAAAAAAGCACAACTGAGCTTGAGTTTAAACTAGACTGTAGTTTCTAGTTCTATTAAGTGATTGTTTATATAAGCAACAAAAAACAACATTAGGTTGGCTAGATACTTCAAATTATAATTCATGGAGAAAAACAATCTAAAAGACATTGGATGTATGACCCATAATGATTACATAATGTCTCAAAAATTGTTAGTGTAAAAAACAAAAAAAACTATGGTAAACAATGCACATAATAAACAATTATAGATATTCATCCTTTGACTTTTTAAAACTAGAGAGATATATGTGGAGTACTTCTTGCTTAGTTGTTCTGAGTTCCATCCTTTGACTTTTTAAAACTAGAGAGATATAAGTGGAATACTTCTTGGTTAGTTATTTTGAGTTTTGAAATTTTTTTCCATCCGCCTCTAGGAATTGCCTGAGCATTTTGAATGGTTAGTCCATTGAGTTTTTCATAATATACAAATCTAGGTTCCATTGGGAAAGTGTTTGTTTTGATAATTTACTTCTGGTTACATTGAATTCTATGTAAATATGCTAAAAACTGATTTCCTGGAATTCCTTCTTTTTCTCTTCAATTTTTCTCTTCCATGCTGCAAGGTTAAGAACCTCCACTTGTGTGTTACCAATTCCTAAACCAACTCTGAAAATCATGACTTTATGATCAATTTTTCTAAGAATCCACTTCCAATCATATTTAAGATAGCCATTTTGCTTCAGGAAGAAACCTAGGTACTTAAAACCAGAATCCATAATAGCCATCTGATAGGGAAAAATAGATTGAATGGACAAGAGAAGCTCTACACGCTACATGATCGTGAAAGGATGATTTATTTGCACTAATCCCCATCCCAAAAATCCTCACAAAATATATTAATTATCTTATGGAAGACTTTCCATTCTAAAATAGATCGTAACCCCATCAACAAGATGTCATCCATAGAGAGTAAGAGAGTGATAAATTCTTTACATGATATTTTCATGCCTTTGATGTTTCTTTCGTGCTTTTCTTTTAGCAAAACACAATCAAGCCTTCCATCACCGACAAAAATAATAGGGGAGATAAGGGACACCCCTATCTAATTCCTTTTGAGTTGGAGAAGTTGCTTGTGGGAGAGCTCTGGATCAAAAGAAAGAAATTACCTAAAGTTACACAACCCTTAATTCAGTTGGTGGTCTCCAATCACAAACCAATTTGAAGAAGTATTAGTCAAAGAAAAGCCCAGTTTACTTTGTCAAATGTCTTATTAAGGTCCATCTTAAAGACTAAGGCTTGATTTTTTTTTTACTTAACATAGTGGAGGATTTATTGAGCAATTCCAATAACATCATGGGTCTCCTTGTTGGCTAGGAAACTGAATTGGTTAGGGAATATATTATGAACAAGTATAAGCTTGATCTTATTTAAGATAATTTTTGAGATGATCTTATAAATCAAGTTACATAGAGAGATGGGTCTGAAATCATAAAAAATCATAGGTTTGGAACTTTTGGGGATCAAAGTTATACGTTTTGCATTAATATCTCTTGAAAATTTCCCCAATATTTTGGATTCCTCCACCATATTGCAAAGGTTAGGCCCCATCAAATCAAAAAAGGAAAGTAAGAGCTCGACAATCCAACCATCGAGGCCAAGACTCTTGTCTTTGGCTAAATGCTTCTGTACTTATTTTATTTCATCAAGGGGCACCAGACCACCAATCCTGGCAGTGTCATCAATGCTAAAAAATATCCGAAAATTATGAATGGTCTGAAGTTGAGAGCTAATGATGGAAGATCTTGGGTCTCTAAGAAGGGTGGAAAAGTTAGAGGAAGCAACAACTTTAAGATCGTTGGCTTGTGGAAATATTTCCATCCTCCAATTCCAGTTCCCAAATATAATTAATGTTCCTTTTGTGATTTGTATAATTATGAAAAATTTAGTATTACCATCCCCCTTCTTGATCTAGGTAGCCCTACTTTTTAATATCCAAAACTCCTCTTCCAGTTTTAAAATATGTAGTTTTCTAGCTTCCAAGGAACACATTCTCTAAGCTAAATTAGGTGGTAGCATGAGTCAGAAAAGGACAGGAATATTTTTTCATATTCAACTTCTAGAATCAACAGATCCTCCTTTTTTTCTTTTTCCCTTTTGTTTTCACAATCTACCACCACCTTTTTTATATTTGTGAGTTTATAGACCATGGAGTCCATAGAAGAGAGGAAAATCTTATGTGAATTTTTTTTCCAAAGACTCTTCATCGGCTCTTTAAAAGCCTCAAATTCCAGCCATGTGGAATATTTTTTCATATTCAACTTCTAGAATCAACATATCCTCCTTTTGTTCTTTTTCCCTTTTTTTTCACAATCTACCACCGCCTTTTTGATATTTGTGAGTTTATAAACCATGGAGTCCATAGAAGAGAGGAAAACTTTATCTAATTTTTTTTTCCAAAGACTCTTCATCGACTCTTTAAAAGCCTCAAATTCCAGCCATGTATGATTGAACTTGAAGGGTTAATTGTGAATATGTTTCTTAAATCTAATTCTAGTAGGATTAGAAGGTGGTCCAATAGTCTATCTTGAGAGATCCAAGATCTAAATCTCCCCACATTATTCACAAGTTGTTCAACTAATAAGAACCTATCAATACAATTTACAATATGTTCCCCTCCAATTATATCATTTATTTAGAAAGGATCTAAAGGAAAACGGTCAGTGTCACATAGATTATGATGTAGCAACATCTTCGAAAAATATGTGGCCAAAGGGTCTAACCGACCTCCAGATCCACATAAATCCCCAATAGAGGAAATGATGTTTAAATCACCTACTAAGATGAGAGAGGGATCAAAGAATAATCCACTGGATTTGACCTTGTCCCAAAAGTCTTGGCTTCCATTATAGGGATCGTAGTTGTCAACTAACTTGATCAGGTGCAAGAAACCTCTTATAAAATCTTCCATAATAATACTAATAGAAGAAGGGAATGCTTGAAAAGTTGCATCTTTCAGGTTCCATATGGAGAGTATTCCTCTTGACATGCCATTAGAGTCCATGGTACAGGAAACCCAACCAGGATACAAGTATCAAATGGATTCTCTAGCCTTCTCCCCTGGAACCATTGTCTCTTGCAACGAGATAATAGATGGTTTGTATTTTTCCACCAGCCTTGTGAAGGAAATGATTTTAGAGGATCCCTCCACCCCCTAATATTTGGAGACAAGATAATCATTTTTAAAGAGCTATGGAGGGATTCTATGCTCTAAGGGCCCTAGAAACAATCACTTTGTTTATAGAAGATGGCGAGTTGAGGCCTCCATGGATACCCTCTATAGGGACTCCATCCCTACCAGAACTTTTTTAGGGTTTGTTTGAGTTTAAAAGTGTTAATTAGTAAATTTTTGGAAAAGTAAGTGTTTAGCATTTTTAATATGTTACAAATGTTATATGTTATGGGTAAGTTGTAGGGTTTGCTTGGACAAAATTATATAAGAAAAACTTGGAAAGGTAATGACCGTCAAACGTGGAATATGTACAAAGCATATAGTTGTTGTAAGTGAAGGTTAATATATATATATATATATATACAACATTGTAACCGGTGATTATAATATTATATATATATATATATATATATAAATAATAGTATATATGAATATATATAAATAATAATTTTTATTTCTTAATGGGCTTTTGGGGTCTCTTGTAGAATGTGAATTCTTCTCGTATCAACTTTGAGGATGTGAATCTTGTGGTGTCATTTGGAAATACTTGAAAGAGTCCAATTTCATGTAGACTTTAGTGTTTTCCAATACAATTTTAAACCTTTTAATCAATTATTTTTTATTTATTAATGTTATGGAAGCTTAGGGTATCCAATTTTAATTTATTTGGAAGTTAAATTCCAAATTTTTTAGCATTTTTAATAAAAATATTTGTTATATTTTACTATCATTATTACACAGATTTTAAGACATTTAATTTAAATTTATAAAATCCCAACTTATATTTAAATATATATTTTTCAAATAAAATTCAATTTAGACATTTCCATAATTACATATTATCCTATTATCTCCAATATTTTTAGTATTGTATAGTTTTAATAACAAGTCATTGCTCAAATACTTTATTGTATTTTAACATCTTCACTATATTGAGGTTATGTTTACTTCTCTTGTTTTCATTCTATTAATAATTAGAAAACATCTTTTTACATTTCCATTGCTTTCCAATAATTATTATCTACATTAATTCCATTTTATTCAATGTCTCATCAATTATCTTATTTTAAACTTGTCTTATGTTTAATTAGTGTACCCTTGATACATTATTTATTCTAAGTCACTTACTTCAGCTTCCCATTTAGCAAATTAATTTAATTTAAGGCTAATATAATTTGGCTTGGCAATACTGCATTATCATGTCCAATATATTACCCCTATTAGAATTGAACTCGTGATTTCACATCAAGGACTGCCTTAACAAAGCACACACCATCTATCTAAGACCCCATGAGAATATATATATGTGCCTTAACAAAGCACTCACCATCTATCGAAGACCCCATGAGAATATATATATGTTCCTTAACAAAGCACTCGCCATCTATCCAAGACCCCATGAGAATATATATATGTGTGTGTATTTGTGTTAAATTGGAGTAAAACTCATCCTAGAAAGTTAAGTTTTTTTTTTTAATATTTAACTTAGTTAATGAAAAAAACACTTACTATATTTTTCCTTTAAAATAGTTATAATTATAATTTTCATATCTCATATTATCCTTTCATGTATTATATCCTATCCTACCCTGTTAGTATTGTATTATTTTGCTAAGATATATTATACCATTTGATAATGTAATTATAAATTATTATAGCTAACTTAAGATATGTATAATATTTATAATTAAATTATTTATGTTTTTTCAAATTAATGATAATTGAATATATGTAACAAGAGGCATTTGGGTGCAGGTAGAAGAGAACCCTGTGCTTAAAGAGGCAACAAAGTTTCTCCAAAGTAGAGAATATAAAAAGGCTCATGATATGCATAAAGATGTTACTTTAAAGGCAATATACAAAAGTGATGTTGGATTTACTAGCAGTTCATATTTTCCATCTGCAATTGTTCCCGTTGATACAAATATATGGAAAAATAACATTGAAGACCATTTGGTGAGATCAAGCAACAAGAGGAAGGTGACATCAAATAATAAGGAAGAAGGTTTGTCTGTAGTAATCACTGAAGACGAGAATGTGTTTATAGTATGTAGTACACAAAAAGAAAAGTGATTACTAAACATCAAATGCAATGCATTGCATTATTTTTTATTTATTACCATTTACTATATGGGTTTATAGTATGTAGTGCTTAAAAACAGAATTGAATACTGATGATTAAAAATAAGACATTGCATTGTGTTTTATTTTACTATCATTTACTATATGGTGTCTGTTATTTTCAACCATAATATTGTTTTGGTAACTACTTAATAACCTTGTGTTGATAGCACGCACAAGCCTTATTGGAATTCAATTATAGGTATGTTTTTAGTTGTCATTAGATATACAAATATGCCTTATTTTGAGAGTGATTATGACAAATTATCTTGCCTAACCTGTTAATTTTGAGGTAGTTATTTTTATTTTTCCATTGGGTGCACAATGTTGGTTGGATTAGATCAGATTTATTAGATCTTAAATGTTCTTTGATTTAATCAAAATACACTTGTATCTTTATCAATAACCTTTTGTTGATAGCTGCTTAATATAGTTTTTTTATAGCATGCAAATGCCTTATTGAAATTCAATTATAAGGATGCTTTTTATTGTCATTAGATATTACACATATGTCTTATTTTGAGAGTGATTGTACAAATTATCTTCCCTAACCTTTAATTTCAAGGTAGTTATTTCTATTTTTGCATTAGGTGCACATTTTTGTTGGATTAAATTACATTTATTAAATCTAAAAAATTCTTTGATTTAATCAAAATAGACTTATGTCATTCTCAAGAGTAGTTATACTCATTATAAT
>APFE030274380.1:267624-293912 GCA_000404065.3 Pinus taeda | reverse complement strand
GGGGAAAGCACCAGCATAAAACCCCAACCATGTATTATCAATCAAGTGGAAATCCTCTTCACAATACAAGAAGAATCAGCTCTCAAGCTATTCAATTCTCAATGAACTATGAAGATATGAAGATATGTCTCATGAACCAACCAAGCCCTCTTTATATAGGCTTTCCCTATGGTTCTTACGTAGTTTTCTTAGGAAATAATAGCAAAAGCATATGCTATTAATTCCAACATACCAAAAAAAACCAATGGTCCAACTATGTATTCCTTGAGAACACTAGTTCCTCAACCATGCAAAAACTACCTACTAGAAATAGTTAAGCATCTAATAGGACACTATCTCACATCTGATCTCAACTGGGTCTCTGACAGAACTGACATGCAACAACTATCCATGAGTGAATCCCCAGTTATCTAAAATAATAGTTGTCACATGCACGCAAGCATTAACAAACTATATTTTATTATTTTAACAACTTGTTAAAATAATCTAAGTGGGTTTGACTAGTTAGAACTAAGTCAACTAATTATCTCATTATAGAACTCATGTGCATGCTCACAAAGACTTCAAATTTGAATTTCCTTAATTAATTAACTCATCTGAATTAATTAATTAATATTTCAAACTGCTGTTAAGACCAAAATTAATTTTACTTCCTATAGATAGACTAGGGACTGTTATAAATAGGAAGGGACCCAGAAATGATAATTTTAGAACTTTCTATTTTTAGCAATTTCACCTCTCACCCAATGTAGCGAATGACCTCACTAGCCAAACTTCTATTTTTAGACATGCTATTTTTAGCAAGCCTATTTTTAGCACATTCTAAATTTAGCATTTCTTGTTGCACACTTTTTAACAGAGGAAGGAGATGTCATTGAAGGGAAAGAGGCCAGTAATGTTTGTCATCCAATGGTGTAGCAATGGAACCTCTAATGAGTTCTACCCCTATATCCAATCAATGATAGTCCTAGAGTCTCCTAGAATCCTGATGGAATCTATTTCAAACCAGATAGCACTGTGAAGTAATCCCCATAGAGCCATGATATCCACCTAACAGTTTGTTCCACCACCACCATGTCAATAGAAGTGAAATTCCAAAGTTGAATAGATCTTGATTAGTGCTCCACAACCACAGAGGCCATTAATTGCGGCTCCATCAAAGAAAACAAAAGGAAAGAAGTCCCTCAAATACTGGAAGAAAACAACACACCAGGGAGACATAGGAGATCAGGGACCAATTTCAAGAAAATGGCCAACAATTTTAACATTGGTGGAAGAGAAGTCTAGGATCATGTTCTCAAAGATAGTGGCATTTTTGGAATGCCAAATCCCCCAAAGGACATACAAGGGAATCACTCGGGAGAGTCTTTGACTAATCGACCAATATAAGAGGCATTCGAAGATAATAGACCACTCCTTGTCAACCTTAATTTTCAACAAATCGACTACAATTCCAATGGCCTTGGTGAAAGGGCACTCCATGAACAGGTGAGAAATGTCCTTGAAAGCATGATGCTTGGTGCATTGTGGAGTATTTTCAAGCATGATGCTTCATGCATTATGGAAGCCAAGCTTGCTAACATTCATTTGTTGTTGTTGTTGCCAAAACTTTCTCATGAAAAATAGTGGTGGTGCTAGAAAATGTGTGATGACAGTGTATCAAGAGAAGGTTTTGATGGTGATAGTTATCTTATGATTGTCTTATTATCTATTGTGGTGGCTCATAAGAACTAATGATATTGTATCCCACCACCTAGTGATAGTGAGAAATTCTAAGTTTGGTGACTCTAATGACCGCATAATTTTCTTCTCGCAATCATGCACCCACACCAAATAATTTAAATTCCTAAATGTCAAGAATGATTACTCATATATGCATGTCTTGTCTTATTGGATGTGAATTTATTGGGAAAAATTGGATTATTCAAAAATATATTTTTTTATGAAATGCAAGCTAAGACTTTCTATGAAGTAGAAAGAATATAATAGTTCTTATGTTGCAAATTAGTTATCCCTAACCATCAAGCCTTCTTTATAGTGAATGAAAGATGTTGGAATATTGTGAACTAGGAAATGTGGTTGTGAAGGTTGTCAAATTATTGGATTACATACACCATGATAAAGAAAAATTCTGTGGAGTTCCAATAAATATCGATGTGCATGTTGCATCGACTAGTGCCTTTGAATAGTAGTATAAAATAAGGAGAGCGATTGTAGCCATAAAGTGACCGAGGAAAGGGAGCATATATATCTCTCAAGTGAAGGAATTGTGACAAAACCCTATTAGAAAATATTATTGTGGAAGAAAATGGAGACAACTTAAGTGCTCAAGGGAGGAAGAGAGAAGTGATTGATTGAGGAAGTTGCAGCCTAATAGCTTGGAAATTTGAGGATCAAGAGTGCTCATAAGAGTTTCTATTACAAAGAATTGGAAGCAGGACAAATTCGATTTGTCATTGGGTAGAATTTGTCAGAGGCAGTTCCATAGTTCTGATTGTGGGAAGAATTTCCAAGAGAAGGAAGATAACTAGAGAAGGGCTTGGTACAAGTGTCATGATGAAAAATGGATAAAAGTTTACATTGATGGAGAAGGCTTATTGCAGCTCATGGGTGGACAAGGAGAGTTGAAATAAGAGGGAAGTGAGAAAGGCTATTAATGGCATGGGAAGGGTTCAAAGAGAAATCACAATTAGATGAAGATGAGTTCCAAAGAATCTCGCATGAAGAAGATAAGTGATGAGGAACTTGAGATGGAAATGGATGAATTTAAAGTACATCTTAGTGCATTAGAGGAGTTTCTACAATAATATGAGGAGGACTAGAGATATGGTTGGACACTAAAGAAGGAAAATGTAACATGGAATTCATTACAAATGCAACTAAGACAAAGGTTGTATGTTAGGTTGAAGGGAGAAATCAAAGCATTTGAGTATGAAATAGAAGTTCACTATTGTAGAATAAGGACCAATCCTTGGAGAGGATGATAGTAATGAAGATGTAAAGAAGAGACCTGTTGAGAGTATGTTGTCGCTACTACAAAACCCTACAAAATTTTAGTCTACATCAAAATTTTGGAGCTTACTTTGACCTTGCATGTTATCATTTCAAGTAATAAGAGTAAGAAGAAGAACATGTACCATATTTCAAGAAGACACAAAGATAACAACAAAAAGAATGGCTTAACATTGCCATATCATCATTCAGTCCTTGCCATCAATGTCATGTCATGTCTTGTTAAGGTGTCATCGCAAGATGTTATATGAGTAATCATTTTCCACATCATTTGTGGACATGATTATGTAATCTACAATATATTAGAATGTAATGTAAAGTGGAAGTTCAAGAGTCATCTATAGAATGTGAAAAGTCATGAAGGAGTCAAAAGGTCATATGGAAGTCAAAGATTCATGAGGGTAGTCCAAGAGTCACAAGGGAGGTGAAGAGTCACCCCATTTGCTATATGTACACCCTCATAGCTAATGCAAAGGAATTTTCACCTTGCCTCCTCGTACCAATAATTAGAGAGGAAGATAGCTCTTTTGGAGGAAAATGTGGTTGCTCTAATGCTCCCCTATTGGAGCTAGTGGATTTAATTGTATCGATGTATCTTGGAACTTTTTCTTAATACTTGAAGCTTGTTCAGCCAACACACTTTCATGTGTATGTCATAAATGTTGTAAGACTATTCTTTGAATGTTTGCGATATTATATGTTGTTTTCATCTATACTAAATAAATTGAACTATTTTGGTGGCTTTGGTGCTTATGTTGTTGAAGGTGTATTCTATCTATTTTAAGGATCATTTCTTCTATGTGAACTATTTTGCTAGTTGATCAACGATTCATTCTTACATATATGCTTGTGTATCTTTACCAAAAGAGTACTATTACTCTTTTTTTAAAGGCTCACTTTTATTTCCCCTTCGATAGAAGAAACTAGATACATTCAACAAATGAACATTCCACAAGACATACCCACTTGTTCATTCAAAAGTACATGCACATTACTCTCTCATGTTGAACATTGCAGCCAAGGAAAATCTATAAGAAAAATATTAGTCAGTCCTTATTTCCAGAAGGGATCCTACACCAAATGATGTGAAGTTTGAGACTTTTCATTGGATAGACACCCTTGCATGTTGGCGGGATCCAACATCGTCAACATTCTAGCGCTAGAAGGAGGGTAGCCACTATTTTATGGTTGAAAACTCGCCACATCTGAACAAACAAACTTATATGCAAGGCAATAACGTCCCCATTTCAACTCTAACTCATACTCTTGAAAAATAAGAAACTGCTCAATCTAGTCCATGACAAGCATCTGAGCTTACTTATTATCAATGTTGGACTATATGACCCATCACTCATCAGTTTGCGAGAGCTCTTGGTTTACTCCTTGTTTCTACTATTCTCCCTCATAAGTTTGTAAAGAAAGGAGAAACTCCTAGTGGCGTATTGGTTTCTTTGATGGAAGATTTGATTATCACAACCCTTTGTGGAGTTGGTTAAACCTACAGAAAATGAAGGGGAATTTTCACCCATTGAGGAGAATCTAGAAACTGAAGGGGAATAATTTCAGTTTTCTATCCAGGAACATCTTGATTACAACACATATTTCAACAGTGAAGGAGGAAGAGACGAAGACATGGATGATGTAGACTTGGATTATATGGCCCAAGGGCCACTTCCTCTTCTAGATAACCTTCACAAGATGCAAAAACATCCAGAAAAGTTGTTATCAAAGTTTGATCCCAACAAGAAGACCATCTTGATGACTTCTACATGCATTTATTGATGATTGAGGTACACTTTAACGATGTTTATTTTAGACTATTTTTATACACTTTAGAAGGTAGAGCATCTATATGGTATCACATTCTTCCAGCTAATTCAATCCATAGCTGGAGGGAGTTTAAGAATTTAGTTTTGGAAAAAAAAATGATGACGAAACCCTCACTATGTTATTAAAGGAACTTGGGAACCTGAAAATTGGGACAAAGAAAGAGTTAAATATTTTAACCATAGATTTGCTCGTTTGTTGAATATGTTCCATGTTGATGTACAACTACACGATGACGTCACTAAGGATTATTACACATCTACCTTGTCAATTAAAATTTGTGTATTTGTCAAGAGAGCTACAAAGAATAATTTGGCCTTAAATTTTTCAAAAACTCTTGTTTTTTAGAAATATCCACGCTCTATCGGAGTCATTGAAGCCACTAATGGTCCAAAAGACTCCAAGGAAGCTGGTAAGAAAAATCAAGCCTCTTTGAGCAAAGATACAGACAAAGACTCTTTTGATATGGAAATCTTGACCATGTTTCGAAAGTTGCTTACACACAAAGTATTAGAATTAAAGAGAAGGTTGATTGAGGCATCCATTACCAACATCAAGTTCTTTAGGGAACATTTCTTTAAAAAGAAAAACAATTCTTAATCGACCATATCTTCTTAACATTATAACTCAGTGTCCATCCTCAAAAGTCTGGGCATGGATAATTTCTTCACTTTTCATCAAGAGAAGCATTCAGAAAAATGCGTGCCCACAATGGAACCACAATATGAAAACTCTAACGGCTAATCTAGTTGATACTCTACTAGCGGAAGAAAAATCTAAGCAAAGTGAAGAAGGAAATGAACATGTTGTGACCAAAGAAATTTTGGGTCCTAGAAATTCAGTAAACATGTTTAATTTTATATACAGTGCTAATAAATAAAGTGTTGATCAACCCTCAGCAAGTGAATCTCCTCCCAAGCAGTCAACTAATCGTTACAACTTTAGGTGCAAGGGACCTATTTTTGAGCAGGAACTTAAGAAGCAGTGGTTGTGTAGAATTCTACCACCTTCAAATCTAGCTCAAAATTCAAATAACAATTATAGAAGTGCTCCTGCAGCTAAGAACACTTCCACCAACAACAAGAACAAGTCCACCACTCCTAAAGCATCGAATAAAGCCACTCCACTCGATCCATTAGCATAGCCCGTTAAGATAGAAAGTGTCAATTACAACATTGTTGAAGATATGAAAAGAGCTTGGAACACCATTTAAATCTTTGATCTCACTAAGATAATGGGTCAGCGAAAACAAATTATCCAAACACTCTCAATGCACTCTTCAGTAGGTAAAGAAGTTTCTGCTTCTCAAGTAATGTCCAATAATTCTCGCGATATCATCGAATTTATAATTAATGATGTAAATTTGAGTTCTAAGACTCTCTAAACTTCATTTCTATTAACTTTCGAAATTTTTAATTATAATGTCCATAATTTTTTAGTTGATTCTGGTGCATCTGTGAATGCTATGCCTTTCTCTATTTCTAAGAAAATAAATGCTAAATGGGATAAAACAGATGCACAAATCATATAACACGATAGATCATTTTTCTAGACCATTAGTGAATTGAACAATGTTATCATTCATTTTTCATCTGACCATAGATTTCACTAGTGTATAAACATTTTTATTGTGGACATTCCCAAAGCGTACAGTTTACTTCTTAGCAGAGATTGGTCCAGCAAATTATAAGGATACTTTTCAACTGACTGTACATATTTATGGCTTCCATACAAGTGCAAAAACAACCAAATTTGAGATGAAAGTGAGCTTTACATTAAATACATCGTGACACAACTTGAGGGAAAAAATGTACCAATGGGCTTTGTAGATGTTACTTTCGGAACAAAAAAAAAAAAAAATTGGAAATAAACGATGGATTTTATCTCACACATCCTTCACCGGTTCCACTAGATACACAATTGAAACTCCTTCCTCGAAATCAAATAGGTGCAAATGACCTTTGTACAGTAGATGTAAATAGTAGTAGTATAGGACATAGCCCTAGTATTTCTAATATTGGGATTTTGTACTTTGATGGTTCGAAAACACAGGAGGGCTCTAGAGCTAGTTGCATTTGATTTGACCCACAAAAAAAACATTTGATCTCTTTCTACTTGGAATTTTAGTGCACCAACAACGTTTTTGAATACAAAGCACTCATTTTGAGTTTCAAGAGAGCCATCAACCTCAAAGTTGAAGTGCTTAAAGTAATAGGTGACTCTAAAATTGTCACATGTCAAGTATGCAATACGATACAATATGTGTCACCTAATCTCAAAACTTACCAATAAGAGGTATGACATTTGATTTCACAACTCCAAGATTTAACATTATTTATGCTCCTAGAATCTACAATGTTGTTGTCAATACATTAGCAAATGTTGCTGCTAGGATGCCACCGTTAAAGGATGGATTTTCAATTGAAATTATTTATATACCATCTGTTCTTTGATAATATCACTATTTTTTTTTCTTTTCAATGACAACCAAAAGATACTAGACTTTATGGTGAATGTTAATGTATTCAAAGATGTAGTTATTGATGAAGACAAGCACAATAAATATTTGCAGGGCACAACTCAATCAAGAAAAGGAAACCCCATTCCCAAGGGTGTGGTTTCATTGGAAAAGTTGTATCACCTATAAAATCACTTTAAGGGACTATTCAATGCAAAGAATCATAGCTAAACTCTATCGCACGAACAAATAAATCTTGGTACAAAAGAAGATCTGAAGTTTTTAAATCTCAGTGCTTGTTGAACACCTCAAGAGTGACAATATTTTATCCACCTCTTTAAGCAGTACCAAGATTTTTTCACATGGACATATGATGATCTCAAGACTTATGACATGCGAATAATCTAGCATGTGATTCCAATTAAGGAAGGGGATAATCCTTTTCAATAGAAATTATGGAACTTTCATCCTACTCTTGAGCCCCTCATTCAAAAAGAGTTGAGAAAATTATTGGAACTCAAATCATTATTAGATTTCATCATTCAACATGGATCTCTAATCTAGTGCCGATAAGGAAGAAGTTTGGGGAGATATGTTTTTGTGTTGATTTTCATAATTTCAATCGTGCCTCAAACAAAGATGATTATCTAATTCCATCAATGGAACAAATTTTACAAACAGTATCAGGGTCTAAAATGTTTTTGTTGTTGGATGGCTTCATGGGATACAACCAGGTTTTGGCGTCAGAACCTGACAGGCATAAGACTACATTTAGAAACAAATGGGGTACATTTTCCTTTAAAAGAATTTATTTTTGACTTGCTAATGTAGATGCTACTTTTCAATGCACTATGGACATCGCATTTCACAGTTTAATTGGTTAAATTGTAGTAGTTTACTTAGATGATGTCACAGTGTTTTTGAAAAGAAGATTTGATCACTTGTGTCATCTAAAGAAAATTTTCAAGTGATGTTGAACATACCAGATATCTCTTAATCCCAAGAAGAGGGTATTGGCAGTGTCTGAAGGAAATCTCTTGGGCCATATTATTACAAAGAGTGGGATTAAGGTGGACCCTGAATGGGTCAAAACTATAAATCAAATTCCCCTCCCATTGAACAAGAAATTTATGTAGCCCTTCTGAGGGAAAATTAATTTCCTTTCCAACTTCATCTTAGACTACACACAGATAGTTAAACCACTACAAAAGATGATAAAAAAGGATGTGATATCCAAGTGGGACAAAAGGGAAGAAAAGATAAAGAAGCAAGAAACCATAGAAGCTCCAACGTTATACAGTCCAAACTTCGGCAAAGATCTATTTTCGTACAGTTTCACTTATGATACTTATCTTCCTCCCATTCAAAAGGATGATCAAGACAATTAATGGCCTATATCATTCATGAGTGTCAACTTGTAGGGACCTAAGCTTAATTATCTCACCATTAACAAATAAGTTTACACAATGTATAGGGCGGTAAAACACTTTAGGCCCTACCTTCTTAAAAATCAAGCCATTATCTTTGTGCCTCACCCAGTTGTTATATCATTGTTTGTTCAACAAGAGCTGGGTGAAAGAAGAGAAAAAGACGACTAGATTGCAAGAGTATGATCTTGACTTCAAACCATCTCATACATTAAATCCTGCCATGGTCTATGCTAGCTAACATTATAAGCGAAAAATTTACTAGAAGATGATTCTTTTGGATGGGAGCAGGAAATAGAAATTTATAACATCAAATAAGTTACCCCCACTGACGCATCCACCTCTTTGTATACAAATGTGCAGCAATGTCTTGAGCATGGGACCCTTCCCTCTCATTTATTAGCAAGATAGAAGAGGGATACTAGATTGAATGTTTTATCTTATTAGTTGGTACACAAAGTGATTTTCAAGAAGCACCATAATGGGGTCTCACTTATATGTTTGGAATCACTTGATTCAGAAAGGGTATTGTGTGACCTCCATGATGGACCATTTGGAGGGAATTTTGTGGGTGACACTATTGTTCACAAGATTATGCAATTCGATTTCTATTCGCCCACAATTTTCAAGGATGCTGATGTTTATGCCTACAAATGTCTGGTTTGTCATAAATATGTTGGCCCAGATAAGAATTCAACCACCCCATTACATCCCATTGTTGTAGAAGAACCATTCCAACAATGGGACTTAGATATTATTAGTGATATTTTTCCACACTCATCGAAGTAGAACCGCTACATCCCCACTTATATAGAATACTTACGTGGTGGATAGAAGTGGTTCCTCTCAAAAAGGTGAATGATCAGGAAATCATCAATTTCCTCAAGCATAACGTTATTACTAGGTTCGATGTTCCGACTTCACTTGTTTTCAATAATGCAACATATTTCTCATCGCTTAAACTTTATGATTTTTCATTATAAAATGAAATTGTATTAAAACATTCAACTAACTAATATCTACAGGGGAATAGTCTTGTTGAGTCAACCATTAGGAACCTTATCTGTATCATCAAAAATATTGTCTTATCTGAACAAAGGAACTCACATAATGCTTTGGTGAAAACTCTATGGGTTGACTGTATCACACCTAAACCTGCTCTAAAAACCTCTCCCTACTTTCTGGTGTATGGAAAAGAAGTGATCATACCTCCTAACATTCACCTTCCCGCCCTTCAAATTTAACAAGAATCTCAGGGCAAGCCTTGTCTTTTAGTTTACAGTAGGATAGACAGAATCTTGAAGTTACATGAATAAATGAGGAAAACAAAAGAAAAATTTTCTTTTCATCAAAATCATATCAAGAGACGATTCGATAAGAATTGTATAGGAAAGAAGGATTTTAATGTGGGAGTCCTGGTATTGAAGTGGAAAAAATCCCATGAAGAGAAGGGAAAGACACTAAGTTCAATCCCTGTGGATCAAGACCATGATTTTTCATCAGAAGCTTGGCCACCACACTTATCGTCTTAATATTGGTGGAGGATATTGATTCCCTTCTTGTAAATGGGAAATTTGAAGCAAAATTTCAATATTTTGTCTTGGGTTGCACCCTACCCTATATAATATAATAGTCTTCATTTTTTTGTTCTTTTAATTTTTTCCTGACATGTTCAGTCTTTTCCATTTGTCTTATGTTCTTGTGTATAATTCTCGTGACATGTAATTGTGTTATGGTTCCAATGTATGTGGAAAATGTAAAAGGGCCTTGTGACACTGCAACATTTGGCTAACCTTCAGTCCTTCTTCTTCATCTTGGTTCACACCTTTCGGTCAATTATGCTTTTATGGAAAATTTGATCCCTACGTAAGGAGAGCTTTGTGTGAAACCATAATACCTGTATCTATTCTAGGAACCTCATTTCTATAATCAGTTCTTTATGTTTTAGTCTTTTGCATACTAATCCAATCAAGTAGAGAAGGACATGGGGAAAATATTAACAAGAAAACTCATATCATAGGTTATATATGTTTCTTTGAAGGAACAATCTCTTCTACTCTCAATAAGTTAGGATCCCTCTTCCACCCCATGAAAACAAAAGTGTCGAAGCATAGTCCTATAAATAAAAATAAATGAAGGGTGAAAGAAGAGAGTCTTCCTATGTAAGGAGGTGAAGAAAGCAACTTCACCAAAGTACTGTCTAGGTTCGTTGGAAGTGAAGAAATTCGTGTGTTCCTATAGTGACTCTGTCATAGTACTGTCCAAGCCTACTAGAAGTGAAGCGACACCAGAGAGGAAAACTCACTCTTTGAATATATTAAGCTCGTGAATCACATTAGCCTTCCCTAAATCGAAATAATTGTGATATGGTTTGCCTTACGAATATGTTTAATAGAGAAAGGGATGAAGGGGAATATATATACAATTGGGTTAAGTGGGGAAACTAAAGTAATCTAAATGATGAATCAATACTTCCTAAGAAACTAGACACTACACAGAATATTAGACCAAGGTAGAGAAGTTGGAGATCAACCAGTGCGTCACCAAGTTTCATTGTTGCTACAACAATCTCCAAAATTTTTGCCTACATAAAAAAATTTGGATCCTATTTTTACCTTGCATGTTGTCGTTTCAGGTAATAACAGTCATTTCATGTGTATTCTCCAAGTTTTCATGCCCCGTTTGGAAGAAAACCAAAGTGTCATCTTTTGGCATGGGGAGTGTCTCATATCACATAAGTGGACTTATGGTTTGTTTCAAGGGGTAACATTAGTGCTAATGAGTCTTATTTATCATATAGACATATATTAGATTCATTCCTTAAGTTTCATGCACTATCGCACAAGGTTCGTCAATGTCATTGCAAAGTGTATCTTAAGTGTTGCACTTGGGGGAAGTGGTCGTATTGTCATCGCATTGAGGGGATTATGTTGTTCTTGTATTCTGAGTGATCAATGTTATGTCATTAATCATTCTAAGTGTGTGATCATGTTCAAGTTTTGTCCTTGCTCACATTGACCTCACTAAGCCTGCACTTTGTAAAATTATGAAAAGCTCATGCTCGAGCAACATACGTTCACTCAACCATCCGGAACTACACACTGCATAGTATCAACCCTCAAGCTTAGTCCTTGCCTCTTGGAACTGTGCAATGCACAATTTTTTCCTCCCATAATTGCACACTGTGTAGTCTCATTGTGTTAATTTTAGGTATGTTCTATGTTGAGAGAAAATTTACTTCAATTTTCCATATTAGCTCAATATCAATTCCAAATTAGCAATCACATTTATCTTGATAGTAAAATTCAGATAGAACATAAACATAAATCACATAAAACAAGCCAAGACAAGAGGACACAAGATGTGGCGCCAGCTAGGGACAGACCCCAATCTGGGGAAACCCTTGATGAATTCTTCATATGTTCTTCAATAGTTCAACAGAGAAAGAGATAGTACATATACATTAGAAGTCAACATTTTGACTTGACAAAATAAGAGTAGAGACCTTCACTAAGAAGATAACACATGAGGTAGTTGATCTGAACTCAGGTGAAGGCATACTACTTCAACTGACTCCAAGGTGATTCCATTATCATGATGCACCTATCACTGTGTTGCACCATGATACTCCCATCATCATTGTGCATCATCACTGTGTTGCAACATGATGCACCCATCACACCATGTCCATTATGACTATGTTGCACCATCACACCATGTCCATCATCACTGTGTTGCACCATGTTGCATAATCACACCATGTCCATCATCACTATGTTGTTGCAATACATCATGTTGTTGCACCCATTCATGTTGTTGCATCCATCACATCATGTTTCACCTCATTACATCATGATGCACCTCATTATGTTGCATCATTCATCATCATGTTGTCTTCAAACTAAGACAACAACCCCAAGGTAGTCCTAGCTATGGTGTTATGGACTGTGACCTAGCACATAGCAATGCTGAAGAGAATGTCGTTGAAACATATAAATAATATGACTTTATTTTCATCAAACCATGAAAGAATACAGACACACACAAATACATTGTACCAAGGCTATTTACTGAGCTGTTGTGATATCACTAATATACATTGCAAGGAGGCAGATCCATATACTGTAATAAAGTGTTCTCATCTGAAATCATTCCTCCAAGAGATCACAAGGATACTTCTCCTTATCATGTGAGTCTAACATGGATAACAAGAATATAGATCCATTCTAAGAATGTATGAGTCCATACTTTTACTCCTTGTTGTGGCTAGGTGTCTTTTGAACTGCATATAAGTTTGTTGTAGGTAACACCCTTAGGACAACGTATAGGCTTCCTTTTGACGACGTCTTAAGGTCTCTTATTAGAATCGATTTTAGGGCACATGGAAAACGTTATATAGGTTGTATATATGTCTCCTCTTTTCTGCTAATAGATCTTCTCACAAGCCTGCGGCTAGGGCACATTGTGACAACAGATTTAGGGTATCATAGATGAGTGTCATAGGGTCTCTTAGACCTGCATTATATATGCCTTCTCCACTTTGTTAAATTTTTCTTCACCATGATCATGATAGATTCTATTCCATCCTTACATGACATTTTATATATTTATGGCATCATTAAGCCAGCGGTTAGGGCTTCTCCATACTAGCATTAATCTTCTCCCTGGCAGCGTAGAGCTAGGGCATCTTCTTCTTAGGGAAGCACATACTCTTAGGATCTCTCCTCCCACCAAAACCAAAAGACAGGTGGAGAGTAAGAGATCACAAGAGGTGTGTCTAAAATGACTTGCAAGGCACCTCTATTATTACTAAAACGTGGAGGACAAGTGGGGGTAATTTGGTTGTTGGTTGACCTTGACAAATTATCGCATAACACAAATAAATTCATATCTCCATGAATATTTGTTGGAATCAGATGATCTTTAGATCAATCCTACACCTCTCAACGAGAAGAATCCAAGAAAAATATCATCTTCCATAAATAATATGACCCATGTGGATTTTTCCCTAGTTTCCAATTTTAACACATTGCTTAACCCTGAAACATGGAGCTCTAGAACTGTGCAGTTTAGCCTCCCAGTCAGCTCCTTTTGTGCACTCCACAGTGCCAAGCCTCAAGCTTCTAGCCTTCCTACTTGAACTGTGTAAATGTGTAATCTTTAGGCCTCTCTCCCTCCATAACTATTCACTAGGAAACTTCAACCCTCAAGACTACCTAATTGAGCTCCTCAACTGCATAGTCACCCTACCCTGACCATCCTAAACTATGCACTGTGCAATATCAAACCTCAGTCCTAAGTCCTAGCCTCTGGAACTGTATATTACGCAATATTTGAGCTAGCCTCTCATCATAGCACCTAGTTCAAGCTCAGTAAGTGATTTTCATGAAGCATGTTAGACTAGGAGTGTTCATACTGATGTTTTCTCGTCATGAGTTGTTTTTAGTTGTAGGTATTAGATCTTGTCATGAAAAGATGATGATGAAGGAGAAGAAGAAGGAAACCATGCTAGAATACATATATGTAGATACAAAGACAAGTTGATCATTGAACAGGAAGATGAAAGGGCACCAGATTGCGACAACAACTGAATATCAAGATCATAGTAAAGATTCCCTACCTTCAAGACTTATGGAGGAGGAAGAAGAAGAACATGTACCATATTTCAAGAAGACACAAAGATAGTAGCAGAAAGAATGGATTCAAATTACCATATCATCATTCATTCCATGTCATGTCTTGTCGAGGTGTCATGTCAAGATGTTATATGAGTCATCATTTGCCACATCGTTTGTGGATATGATTATATCATTTACAATGTATGAGAATGTAATGTAAAGGGGAAGTCAAAGAGTCTTCTATACAATGTGAAAAGTCATGAAGGAGTCAAAAGGTCATATGGAAGTCAAAGAGTCATGAGGGTAGTCCAAGAGTCACAATGGAGATGAAGAGTCACCCCATTTGTTATATATATACCCTCATATCTCATGCATAGGACTTTTCACCTTGGCTCCTCCTACAAGGCCTTAAAGAGGAAGATAGTTCTTTTGTAGGACAATGTGGTTGCTCTAATGCTCCACTATTGGAGTTAGTGGTGTTCATTGTAACGATGTATCTTGGAACTTTTTCTTAATACTTGAAGCTCGTTCAGTTAGTACACTTTCATGCGTACGTCGTAAACGTTGTAAGACTATTATTTGAAAGTTTAAGATATTTTTTATTTTCATCTGTAATAAAGAAATTGAACTATTTCAGTGGCTTTGGTGCTTATCTTGTTGAATGTGTGTTGTATTTTCTTTAACAATCATTGCTTCTATGTGAACTATTTCACTAGGTGATCAATGATTCATTCATATATATATCAGTGTATGTCTTTATTAGATTAGTACGATTACTCTTATTTTAAAGGCTCACTTTTATTTCCCCTTTGGTAGAAGAACCTAGATACATTATACAACTGAACTTTCCATAAGGCATACCCGCTTCATTCAAAAGTACATGCACATTACTCTTTCATGTTAAACATTACATCCAATGCAAATCTCTAAGAAAAATGGCAGTTAGACCTTATTTCTGGAATGCTCCTACAACAAATGATGCGAAGTCTAATTGGGACTTTTCATCGAGGAGACCCCCTTGCATGTTGGTGGGATCCAGTGCCATTAACAAAGTATAACAGATTTTTTATAGGATCAACATAAAGATATGATGGTAGAACAAATTGTTGAGGCTAAAAACCATTTTGATTTCAAATCCAATACTTGAGGTTTGGTTGTAGACAATTGAAATAACACTGACTCTAGTAAATGCACAAATGAAGAGTAGCACTTAGATGTGAGCTCGTGGATGTGAAGGATAGTCCTTAGGCATTGTCATAAATTTAGAATAAGAACATAATTTAAGGAAGGCAGGTTTGTCTTATAAAGGCAATCAAAATGGAAATTATACATCCATGGAAGAACCATTTGAAACTCTTGTAGTTATAGAGAACTTGGAAGAGTTAGATCATGGAGATAGCAAGAGAAAACATAAAGAGGAAGAGTTGAATTTGGATGCAGTTATGATAAAAATTGATGGTGACGTTGATAGGAGACTAGTGGAGAGTCTCATGGGATGTTTGAAGAGTGAAGACTAGCTTGAGAAGTTGATGCCTAAAGCATCAAATATAACCATAGAGCCTTGTGATTTTAAAAATAATGTCGTTTATGTGATTCAAGGTTTTGAAAATGATGGCCAACAATTAGATGATGTGTTAATGCATGTTAATGAAGAAATGAAACTCCTAGAAGAGGTCTTTGAGATAGACATATTCTTAATTAAGCATGTGTTTATTAATTTTGATGATGACCAAATGAGGACTTGTGGCAGTTGCAAGGATAGTAGAAAATTTTTATTAGTAAAGGAATCTTTATCAATGCATGATGGTGTTGGCAATGGTAAAAATTCCAATAGATTTCGAGGGAATTGAAGGTGATCATAGCTCAAATTCTCTTTTAAAAGAAGTTGAGACAACATCATTTCACAGAAATTATGTAAGTGCAAAAGATGAAGAGATACTTCATGAAGACATGATTAAGGAGATTCCAATCATTGTAATACCAAATGAAAACCTAATTCTAGAATAAGGAAGCACATAAGAAGAAGTGGAGTTTTGGAGGAATGGCTGGCAAAAGGCCCAGATACAATTCAACATGGTTTTATTGAATTGTACGAGGAATTAAAATCTGTGGAGAAGAGGATATCAAACCAAAGATTGCATATTCAATATGTAAAGTTAGAACTGAGAGAAGACAATGTTGTGAAGGGAAAATATGTCAGGCATCAAAAGAAAACTATTGAATAGGGGTATAACCTATATTTTTATGCGAGTCTTCGAACTCTTTTGCATAAAGAAAAAAAGGACTTGCAACAAGTGAAAGGTGATAAAAAAATTCAACAAAAAAGGGACAAGTTCAAGGAAACAAATGAGTTGGAAAAAGAGATTAATGAGATGATAATGCTTATAAAGAAAGTGCACATTGATATAATAAGGGCATCCAATACCCGTATCAAATAACTGAACAATAGTACAATATAAAGACAAAGCGAAGGTTGTAAGCCAACTTCTTTAATACCTAGAAAGTTAAAGGTGATAGCTACAAAAGCAATGGAGGAGAAACATGATGAAAAAGGTGACTAATTACAATATAAAGTATGGGACCCCCAAGGAGAAGACCAATTGAACACTCATGATGAGAAGGTCATAGAAAATTGTAACCTGAGGAGTATGATGTATGAGCATCGAACTAGCCAATCAATATTTTTCATAGGCCTAAGGGAGGCAGAAAATATCCAAAGAGGAAAAAACTATATTGGGCAAGCTGCGTAGTGAGTGTGGCAAGCCTCTACGCAGCATATTATTTAAATTACAGTGTGTAGAGAGGACCCACATTAGTCAGGAATTGGATATATTCAAAGGAATAAAAAGAGATGGTTACTATAACCATTAACAACAACATGAAAATGATCAACCCATGACATCACCCATAGTCCCAACCAACCCGAATCAAGTGGGACCAGTCGGTTGGTCAGGCCTCAAACTAGTTGGGGCACCATGGAGTAGAACGTCGTGAGAAGGATCCTTGACCTTAGATGTCAAGATAGGCCTGTGAGGTTTGAGCAATGAAGAATTTATACGTAGGAGAAGACTATGGGTAGAAATGTCGGAGATTGGTACTCTAAGTTGAGGCATCAGGGTTGAAGACCGACTACAGCCAAAACACTAGAAAAGAGAGAAAAATGGATTTCTCCCTCATGCAGAAGAGATCATGGAGAATATGCATGCCCTTGGGTGCCTGCGTAAAATCAACTCATTGATGTTAACGTATGTGCATTGATTCAATATTATTAATTTGTTTCTATTCAACTTATTCCTCATTCTTGAGTAGCACTTGAAATATACATTTGAATAATATTCTATGTTTTTAACATACTAAGAAAATAAGTAAATTTAGAATAATCATACTCATCTCACACATATCCATGTGCATGATTATGGGTGTGTGAATTGTGTGATTATATTACAAGAACAAAAACTAAAGAAGATATATTAGCATTGATCCTTATTGATAATTCTCTCTATACTTTTAATCAACTAATGAGCATGAATAAATGGCAAAGAATTAGATCAATCTTAGACATATACACAATCTTGAGATTATCACATCTTAATGGTACAATGTGGTATTTTTATTATTCAATATTTTAATCATTTCATTTACTATGCATCTTCATCTTTAAACATTGTTACTTTGTTATTATTTAGATTCATAATTACATAAATTTCAAAGGATCAAGTCCATGTCAAACATATGGATATACAGTGATCATCTGAAAATGATATGTTGTCACCCACAACTAGAACCAATGTAAATTAATTTTTTAGATATCTCATGCTCTAAAAAGATCAAATCCCTTAATACAAACTATTTCTCAAATTCTATAATCTAAAATAAAAATACACATTTAAAAAAAATATATACACCTCAAATATAAACTCTCTTAATACATAGTAATTTTAGAATTAAAATAAATCTACACTAATCAACCTAAAATTAAAATTATAACAATAAGCATGGCATCCCCATGTTGGTCGTGAAATAGTCCATCAATCTCCATTAACATGGGATATTATCATATACGCAACCAAGGTTTTGTTTGGATGCCATATAAACAAAAAAAATATTATTTTGCACAAATTACTCCACACATCATTCTGGATTAACTTAGATTTAGATTTAGAAATTATTTTAGATTTATTGTCAAATTAGATTGAGATGAATCAAAAAATTTAATAAAATTTTTTTTGTTAATTTATGAAAATTTTGGGAGAAAATTACATAGAGAATATTTGGTCAACAGGTTTCGAACCAGCCAGTGTGGTTCATCTTCGAAGCAAGATGAAGAGATAGATCTTAGATGAAGGTTAAATAAGAAACTCAGAGGAAAAAACTATAACATATTATATTAAACAACCTAAATGATTACATTAAAATGTTAAATTAATAAATATAATAGTTTAATTTATCTAAATAAGTTATTGTTAATAAAAAATTATACTTTTTTTATTAAATTAATATTATTTGTTTATTTAAATGATTAATAATTAATATTAATTTATTTATTTATTATGCCATTAAAAATAAGACAAAAAATAAGAATAAGCTTAGGGTTGGTCAGATCTGAAATTTGCAAAGTAAGGAAGAATCTCGATCAGCTTTCCCAGCTTCTTCTGGCTGCTCATCTGGAGCTTTCGAGTCTTTTCCCCACGCCCCTCTGGACAAGGATCAATGCATGCTCGGCTCTAAAATCCCAACGATTGGAGGAGTTACTCAAGCTCAGGCAGTCCGTCAAGTTTCTTAAGCTTTCCAGGCGCTCGGCTTCAAACTCTGATTTATCGTCTGATCCTCAATCAAGCAGTCAGGTCTCGATAAACCAGGTCGCTTTCCTCATGTCTTGGGTTTTATGCACCCCCCCATCGATCGGTTCTGATCCACCTGTTATCACTCAGGTTGTTCCCTGCTTCCTATAGGGAATACGGCCGAGGTAACCACTAACCAATCTTTTAGTTGTAGGTCCTAGCCTACATGCAACGAGAGAGGGCTCTCTCTTTGTAATTTAGCTTTGTTTTGAAGTATTCTAGGCTAGCTATGATGAACAGGGTTTGGTTTTAATTCTATTGGATGGTGATCTCAGACAAAACTGGGATGCAAGTGTATAATTGTTTTTTCCATTGGGCAATGGAGTCACTGCAAGTGTAATTGTTGAAAGAGTTTTTTGGTGAAAAGGTAGTGCTACAGAGTAGGATAGGCAGGCTAGAAACAATTTTCAAATCTGGAAATGATGGGATGAAGTCAGGGAATGAAAGGCAATCAAGAATCTTTCGTTATACTGGCTGAGGGAAAGTGTATAAATATTGTGTAGGAGCAATTAAGGATTCCTAAACAATGTCCAAAATGAGAGAACTAGTGCAAACACGACCAGTTAAGAATTCATATTCATGACTAGTCTTGAAGAAAACATAATTAATAACAAAGATTCAACATAAGGTGCATTCAAACAAATCCTATGCTATTCTTCTTCTCTGTTACCAAGATCATGAAACATAGATGAGATTTACAGAAATAGAGAACATAAAACATAGTTTAGTATAACTTATTGTTCCATAGCATGACACAGGAATTCTGTACCAAGTCCCAGAACATCCAATCCACATTCAGATCATTCAAACACAATGAAATTCAACCGCCATTTGTATTAGCACAGTCTGATATGTTATAGCATAGTTCAGAAAGAAGAAATCATCAACCCCCAATAGTTCTATCTTACAAGTATATATAGGAGTTTTTACAAAATATCCCATAGGGAAATATCTAGACATCAATGTATCCATCTACTCTGACACAATTAATGTCTATTTGTGGAAAAATTGTGCAGCAATAACTGAGGAATTAAAAGCTCTTTACTCGTTGTGGCAGGTGTCCTGTGTGTTGTTGACCTTTTGACTCTGGCTGTCGGTGGGTGACCGCTTCCTTGAAATGTTGTCCTGTAGTGTTGTCTTGTGACACCTATTCTGCGCTTTTGAATATTAGCGCGAATTTCACCCACTGTTAATTTGAATTTTATGGTAGCTGAGCCACATTATACAATTTCCTCATGCAGTCAATAAATGAGAAGATATTCAAACTACTTTAAAAATCTGAAGCAGACTTTGCCACCAATCCTCAGTCGGCAATTGATGTTTACTTAACTTGTATAATGTTTCATCAGCTTCAGTGTAGGTATAATAATTCGGCCAAACTGGAAAAAGGTGTGCTACCTCATGCTCTATGTAAAACAAATCCTCCAGCTTGTCATATAAAATCTGCCCTGTGGGAGGGACTGCTTCTTCTGTACTGTTGGATGATGTTTTGATTTGATTTTGTATGAAGGTACTGAGCCTGTTTGCATACTGTTCCTATTTTAGTAGCCTTCCAGCACTAGTAACCAGACTGGGTAAACCTTTGGCTTGCAAATTTGCAAGCCTCTGTCTAAAAGCATTTACCTCTATCTGCATTTCCTAGCACTTCCTTTCTATAGTCTGGACAAAATTCCTCATGGTCAGCACCTTCTTGATTCTTACTATAGTCTATGTCCTGTTCTGGATGTTTAGTGCTGCCAGCTGGTCACCAGTACTAGTATTCAAAAAGTGAATCAATCGAGTAGCTTGCTCAGGCTTATTTGCTAGCAATGTTCTGGCTTTATGAGTTTCATGCTAAGCTACAGCCATCAATTCTATTTGGTCAAACATGGTTTGTATTCCTGTCCATTGTTCAACAAGAGATTGGCCAATTTTATTCCACAAAATTGTTTTTATCTCAGTCAAGGTCCTATGGAGAGTGAGGTCTTTCTCCAAGGCCTTTATCTTATTTTCCAGGGCCTTTACTTCCCTAGTTTTCTCAGCAACTGTCATTTTTGACTTATCATAACTAGCCTAAATTTTGGCTAGCTTTTCTTTTGTTTCCTTCATCTCTGCCATTTGCAATTCAAGAGCCTTAATCTCTTTCATCATGGCCTCCATGCTCAAGCTGACCTCTTTCACTGCTGCTGCTGTTGGATCTGCTGAAGTCGATGCACCTGCTGCTGAAGTTGAACCTGGGGGAGGTGCTGCTGCAGTAACTGTTGTTGGAGGAGCTGTAATTATTGGAGCAGTTTGGGATGGTTGAGGGGCCAACTCTGGTTGTTTCCCTCGTTGAGATTCCTCCAATGATTTCTCTGTTTCCATTATCCTTTCATTCATCCCCATAAGTAGACTTACCACATCCTCTATGTCCTGTTGTTGTGCTACTTCTGCAGTTTGAGGATGTGTGGTGACTGACAGCTTCATTGTTTTCTTAATGCTGCTATGTCTTCCTCCTTATTTCTAATCAAGGCCTGTGTGCCTTTGGGATCTTTGGGATCATGTCCCAACTCTATGATGATCTCCTCCAAGGATTCTATCCTATTATCCTTGGCCAATGATGAGGCCTTTTCCAGCTCTAACTGGGCAGAAGTATTGTATAGAGAGTTCTGCAATCTATGGGCTAGTAGAGCCTTGTCTGCCAGTGTAGAATAAACCATTTCTCCTGTCTGCTTATGTAATTCAATCTTGTCTAAAGGATGAATATCTTTTGCTAGTACCTCCAGATTGGTTCTAATGTAATCTGCAGCTGACTGTGGCTGCTATGTAGTAGGCCTGAAGTGACTGAGTGTCATCTTCCCTGCTTCTATATCATAGGCTGCCATTAGCCTTTGCTGATTTGTCGGAGCCATTCTCATTAACTAGTTGTAAAGCTGAAACCTTATAGGCTCGTTTCTAGCTTTAATCTCTATGAATGCTTTCTTTATATCCGAGCCCCTTTGGGCCTGCTGTTGGGAGGATGAAACCTCCTCACCTGGTTGTTTCTCTTGCTCCTGCTGAAAGGAGCTGGCTGATGTTTCCAAGATAAGAGGGGCCTGCTGCTCAGAAGTCCCCTCACCCCTAATGTTTCCTATGGTTTCTTCAGTTATTTCCTCCTCGGCATAGGGGTTTAGCCTCTGCCTTTTTTCTCCTTGCTGGTCCGTGGATGTCCCTGTGGGTGTCCCATCTGTTTTATCCCTCTTTCTACCTATTTCCTCATTGTGAGGAGTTTGTAGCACAAGGATTTCAGGTGCTTTTGTTTGTGTTAAAGGGCTTTGCTCTTGACCCTTTTCCCGATTTGAGGATGCCTGCTCCTCCATTGTGCTTTGCTGTTCATAATTTTCAATTTCTTTGCCCTTTTCTGCTGATGATATGGCCTCCTTAGCTGGCTGGCTTGAAGTAGCAGTTGATGTGCTTTCTCCCACTGGCTGGGGCTGTGTGAAGGTGACCTGTGCAACATAATCTAGGTCAATTATTTTCTCAATTTCTTTCATGTCTCTCTCTAATTTTTCTTCTTCAGTGATCTCTTCATCATCTAAGGTGCCCTCTACCCATTCTGGTTGATTGGCATATTGTTCAATGTGGGGGATTAGCTGGTGCAAATATCCTGAAAGCCTATGTTTGATTCTCCTAAGGCTTATGAAGTGTTCAAGGTCATATGGTGCCCAGTAGAAGCTCTGTTTTAGCATGAGTTCTTGTCCTAGCATGTTATCTGCATCTTTCCATGCTTCTTCCCTTTTGTTGAAAACAAAGGGACCCAACTGGTGTCTGATTTTAAGATGTGCCTTCTTGTTTTTCCCATGGAAATGGGTCAAGTCTGCATTACTGAATTTCCTGAAATATTCCAAGGAAAAAATTCTCATCGGGACATATCTTGGCAGCTTATAGGGAGACAACTCACACCCATAAATTCTAATTACTGTGTGGTTTTGGTAGAAGTACCAATCACCAATGTTGTAGCCCTTAGTAAGATGCAAGATCCTTTGCATTTCAGCAGTAAGCCTGGTAGGAGGAGTCACCATCAATAGGCAAGTAGCTGGGTAAATGAATAGGTCAATAAACTCACAATCTGTGTATGGAGAATGGTGGACTTCATGGAAAACTAAGGTCCAATAAACAAAAGATCTCCTCTCTCCCTTTGGGTCCAATCTCCTGAGAGGAACCTTGAAACTATCTGGGTGATAGTAGAGCAGCAAGTGGTATATATAAGAAGTGCATTTAAACACTCTTTCTCTCTCCATCATCATGAATTGTTCACGTATCTTGTTTGCTATGAATGTGGGATAGTCATACATGACAGCAGGGGGCTGCCCTGGGGTGAATATGGTTAGGAGAATGACTACAGTCTCATCCACAAATTCTCCTGTTTTGCATCCTAAAATGTATGAAATCATGTCCACCATGAGCTTGCATGTTTCATTAAATGAGGCCTGATGATAGGGAGGAGGATGATCATATTGGCACTGTGGCTCCATAAACAGCTGACTAACTCTTGATATTTCTGCCTTAGAGAGCCTTGCACCTTGATCCAGCAAGAGTTTCATTGTGAGGGGAACCAGAGTCTGAGGAGGCTCAAAGTTCAGCATTTCATTTATAGCTTGAGGAGTGATATAGAAGAGCACAGACCCATCTGGACTGAGAATTGCCCTCAGAGTGGGTTCATAGTGTGCATGGCATAGATGAATGAAATCAGGTAGCACATTGACTTCTGGAAGGTAATAGAGGGGCATACTAGATTGCCAAATCCCTAGAATATCAGTGTTATTTCTGTGATTATGTTTGAATTGGCCCACAACTTTGAGGTGAGAAGTTAGGCCCATCATATCTTTGATCTGAAAGTCTCTGTCTGCTAATGGTAGCCACTCTAAGTCCATATGTGGAGCATTTAAAGGAGCAATGTTCAAGGCTACTGGAGTCTCCATATCTGATAGTGCTGGTATGGATTGCAATGTAGGTGTCAAACAGCAACAGGAAGTAGAATTTAAGCTCAGAGGATATTAGCAGAAGTATGAACACTGATTTTCTATCTCAATCCAATCTCTGTTTATGAAGTTTATGATGAACAACAAATTTACAACACTTTCACTGGGTTTTTCACACAATTTTGCCAAATCACAGGCTCTGTAGGAAGAACGCCGAGAGGATTTGTATTGAATTTTTCCCAAGGGGGAAAGTCTGCAGAGGGAAAGGGAAACTGAGGGTTCCTCTTTAGGAAAATAGGTCACAATTAATCGGAACCGGGCGCTCGGCTAATTTAACTCAATGTTGGAGCAATTTGTGGAGTTTGTGGGTGGATATGGATGAACAGAGTGTAGGGATAGCTTTGTTTGCGGAGGAATTGAGCTTAAGTTGTAGGTTTGTGAGGGTGTAACAGCTCAAATGGTAAATGCTGAACAGTGAGTGACTGGTAGGAACTTGTTTGGAAGCAATCACAGGTTCATTCGGAAACTTATAAACCAGAGAAGTATAAAAAACAGGGGTTTTGGGCCAAAATGCGGATAAATACCTATTTCCAAGGTGCCGAGGGTATTTAACAGGTACAGGTTGAGCTGCGGAGACGAACTACGGTGTCGAATTTGCAGGTTGATAGGCTGTAGAAGTTCCGGGAGTGAAAATAGCGAAAAACGCATGCACATCATTTACACAGCAAAAATACAAATAAACCAAAAATAGTCGTTTTCACGACTTTTAACCAAATTTTGGAAATTTGGCACTTTTTGGTGCTTTCCTCGGATGATGTCATCATGACACAGTGGCAGCGTGATGATGTCAGTGGGTGACATGGCACAGGTACAACACAGTGGCAGGCGACGTGGCGTCAACGTCATGTCGTCACGTAGGCAAGCGGGGAGGGTGGTAAGCGGTTTGCGTCGAACCACTTTTGGTACGGGAGTGGTATGTGTCAGGGGCGGCCCGATCCAATAAGAGGCCGATAGCTGTCCCGGTGTACGATGGTAAAACCGTCGACCATCGGGTACTAACGTACCGCTACAAAGGGGCGCCCGATATTCATTAGGGTCGTCGGATCTGGGAGGGCTGATCCTACGGTGGACGGGAGGGCAAAGTGATCGGGGTTTAATAGAAACGCGCGCCCAATAATCGTCAATTATTCACGGCTTCGGGTGGGTTTTAGACTTTAGGTTTAAGAATTAATGTTTTTTACGACGTAGGACTATGGTTATTTATTAATCGGATATTAATAAAATCCAAATGCAATGTGTGTGCGGTGTATGGTATAGTTTCATGTGCGGGAGGGGGTTTGATATGGTTATTTATTTAACCAGAAGTTTAAATAAATCCCAAGGGAAATGAACGTGGAGGGGCTAACAATGGGGCCCAAATGGACCTAAGGTTTCCGACTTGTGTTTATATAGCTATAGTTGCCACGGAGAGGAATATTTAGTGTTTTTGGGGTTTTTATATAGTTTCTTGTAGAATAGGGGGAGGGGAAATGATTTAGGGAGCTAGATAATAGGGTTAGATGTTAATATGGAATGAAAAAGAAATGGATGTATGCTAAGTTTATAGAATGGAGACTTAAGCATAGGGAAATGAATGGATTGTGTAAAGATTAATTTTACACAAGAAATGTGGCTTCTTTTCACTAAGTCAACTCAGATGTCAACTTGGTTTTTAACAAGAATGGAGTGGAAATGGACTTTTTGGGCAGATCCCAAGGTCCTTGAGGGGATGTTAGTGAGTGATTTGGGAAATAAGAAGAAGGGGGAGTTAGAGATGCCTTGCTTGATCTGATCAAATGAAAAAGTGCCTCCAAACTGTGATCTGGAAAAATATAACACTTGAAAACATGAAATGGATCACATAGCTTGATTTCTGCAACCACAAAACTACTTACCCAACCTACTTTACCTAGCATTTTTTCTTCTTTTGGTTTGGGCACACTTGAACTAGCAAACCCTGCTTTTCAACTTTTTCTTTTTTACCGTCCTCCTATCTACATCTATACTTATTTTATCCAGGGGCTTAGATTAGGCTGTTGAGCACCCTTGCTTCTCTACCTATCTAAGAATCTGCCAAGATTAAGTTGTTTGGACAGATAATGATTCTCTATATTCTATAACAGGAAATTGAAACCTAGGGAGACCAA
>APFE030274380.1:249591-267604 GCA_000404065.3 Pinus taeda | reverse complement strand
GCCAATGCCATAAGTGAGATAACTATTTCTTGACAAGACCCCAAGTGATTACCAACCTGCTTCTGCAACCTCAAACTAACTACCCAGCCTAATACACCTAACATTTTTTCTTCCTTTACATTGGGTGTACTTGAACTGGCAAACCCTGATTGTCCTTTTTTCTTTTGATTGTCCTCCTATCTAAATGTACCCTTATCTCTTCCAAGGGCCTAGATTAAGCAGTTGGGCTCCTTAAATTCTCTACCTAGCTAGCCATCTGCCAAGCTTGAACTGTTTGGACAAGTATTTCTTTCTCTATTCTACAACAACAATTTAAACATGGCATGGTCCAGATTGAACTATTGGGCCATCCACAAAATGAAATGAGTAGCAGTACCTCCACATGGTAATCTTGCAAAATAAGATAGCAATGGCATTTTAACTAGCCACTTTCCTGGTCTTTGGTTTGGGGTTCATTTTCATTATTTTTTCTGACCAATTCATTTTCTTGCCTTTTGATTATTCTTTTAAGGCATACCCTCTTTTCATTTTTTAATTTTCTTTGTATGTATACAAAATATGGAACCTCTGCAGCATGCAGGGATGAACATATTTAGCACTTCCACTGTCAATCATGAAAAATGAAACCTATTGGTATAGGAATCTAATAGTGGCTCCACTTGGGGATGGCTTTTCCTGGTGAAAAGTCAAAATCAGCAGGTCAGATTGCCTTATTTTCATTTCTTGCTGTATTGTGAAACTTTCTTGTCCTGGAAACCTTTAATCTGATCTTTGTAGCTTGTATGCAATACTTTTGTAAGCTGATCTGTGTGAGATTGCAGCTCTGCTTCTTGCTAGTTTCTCTGAGCACTTATCATTGTCTTCATACCTCCCAAGTCCTTTTGTTGATTTCTCATGGTGGATTCAAAATATACACCAAAAGGTGATGTAGTTCCTTGATTTTCTTCAAAATTTGTTGCATTTGGTTCCCTATCTAACTACTGTAAATAAAATGCTGAAAATACACCTATTTATGTACAATATGTAGTTGTGTTATGCTCATTCAAGGGGATCAAAATAATGTTTGAGCATTCTCCCATTGACTGGGCCTTCTTCAGTATCTTTACCATTCATACTCTTGAGGAAATAAGTGTTGTTACCTTGTACAGCTTGAATGACAAATGGTCCTTTCCAAAGAAAATCAAATTTCCCATGTTTCCCTTTATCTTCCCTCCTGGAGTCCCATTTCAACACCTTGTTTCCTATGAAAAAGTCTTCAGCTTTTGTTCTTTTATCAAAGATCTTATTGAGTTTATCTTGTAGTATCTGAGTTCTATGATAAACTTCTTCTCTTGTCTGCTGCAAGTGAATAGTTTGATTGATCCTTCTTTGAATGTCATTGGGCTCTGCTTGTATTTCTTGCAGTAACTTGATCACAGGGATTCCTAGAGAAGATGGGAATATTGCCTCCATTCCATAAATCAATTCATATGGGCTTGTTCCAAGGGATCTTTTGGTAGTCAACCTATCTGCCCATAGTGCATTGACAAGTTTTTTGTGCCAATTCTTTTTATTCTCTTCTAGGATCTTTTTGATGATGTTGATGAGGCTTTTGTTGGAGGATTCAGCTAGGCCATTACCTTGAGGGTAATAGGCTGTGGAGTGACCTAGGGTAATATGGTATTTGTGACAAAAACTGATCATTCTTTTGGATTTAAAGGCAGTTGCATTGTCTGTAATGATATTTTTTGGACAGCCAAATCTAGATAGGATATTGGTATCTAGGAATTGTATGATGATTGAGTCATTGGCTTGCCTACAAGGGATGGCTTCTATCCACTTGGTAAAGTAATTTGTGGCTGTCAAAATCCATCTATGCTGGCCAGAAGATGAAGGGTGAATTTCCCCAATGAATTCTAAACCCCATTGGTGAAATGGTCTTTCAGTTGTAATAGGCTTGAGGGGTAGGGGTAGCAGCTTTTTCTTGCCTTCAAATTTTTGGAATTTATGGAAAGACATTACAAATTTTTTAACATCAGCAAATAGGGAGGGCCAATAAAATCCAGCCCTTAGGACTTTATCAACTGTTGACTTCCAATATAAGTGTCCTCCACAATCTCCTGCATGAAATTCCTTGAGGACTTTGTCAGTTTCATCCAAAGTTATGCAATTAAGCAAAATACCTTCTTGATTTTTCCAAAACAACACATTATCTAAGATGCAAAACCTTGAAGCTTTCATTTTCAAAAATCTCTTTTTGGTTCTGGATAACCCTGGAGGAGCTTGCAGGTTTAACAATACAAAACATATGTCAGTATACCAAGGTGATTGTAAGAAGGCTTGATTGATCTGTGGAGTCGCCATCTCATGTTAGTTATCCAGTTCATTGATATCTAGGGCTTGAAAGTTGGTTTCAGTCATTAGTTTAGCTAGCCCTTGTCCTTTTATGAGTTTTGTTGGCTTTATCTCAATGTCATATTCTAAAATGTTTGCTATCCATTTACCTCTTTTACCTTCAATTCCTTCTTGAGTAAGAATGTCTTTAACCACTGCATTAGGAACATAGGCAATTATATGAGAGTACAAAATGTAGACTCTGAAATCTTTGATGGCTTTTACTAGGGCATATGCTTGTTTTTCCATGATTTGATATTTTAAGGGAGCATCTCTAAGTGCTTTGTTGAAAAAAGCAATGGGTTTCTTATGTCCTGAATCATCTTTTTGTAATAGCACAACAACAATAGTATGCTCAGATGCAAAGGAAAAGATCATAAAATCTTTATCAAACCTAGGACTTGTAAGGATAGGAGTTTTTGTCAAAGCTATCTTGATCTCCTCAAAGGCTTGCTTGGTTTCTATTGTCCACTTGACTTTGGAATCTTTCTTGAGCATATTATTCAGTAATCTTATCAGCTCGGCCATTTTGGGAATGAATCTTCTCAGGAAATTGATCTTGCCTAAAAAAGCTTGTAACTCTTTAATGTTTCTTGGATGAGGAACTTGGAGGATAGCTTGAATTTTGTCTGGGTCTATTCTTATTCCATCTCTTGAGATGATATGACCTAGGAGCTTGCCTTCCTCTAGGCCAAACAGGGATTTCTTTGGGTTCAAGGATATGCCATATTTTCTGCAAATTAGGAACACCTGCCTTAAATGTTTTAAATGTTCTTGGTCTGATTTTGAGAAAGTAGTGAGATCATCAAGGTATATGACTAAAAAATCATGGATCTCCTTAGCAAAGGCTATGTCCATTGCCCTCTGAAATGTGGCTCCTGCATTCTTGAGTCCAAAAGGCATTTCGACATATTTAAAAGTTCCCTAGGGTGTTGTAAAGGCTGTTTTGTCCTGGTCATTTGGGTGAACTAAGATCTGATTAAATCCTGAGAAACCATCTAACAGGGAAATCCTTGAAGCCCCCACTGTCCTTTGTAGGATATGATCCATTTTTGGTAAGGGGTAGTGGTCTTTGAGAGAGACTTTGTTCAAATTTCTCAAGTCAACACAAAGTCTTATCTCTCCAATTTTCTTTCTAGTGGGTACTAGATTTGAAATCCATTCAGAAAATCTGATAGGTGCGATGATTCCGGCTTCAAACATTCGTTTTACTTCTTTTTCCATCAGGAGAAGGAGGACTGGATTAATCCTCCTCAGCTTTTGTTTAAAAGGTTTCTGATTTTCTTTCAAGGGTATAGTATGTTGGATGACTGAAGTATCATAAGACTTTAGATCCTCATAGCTCCAAGCAAACACATCTTGGAACTCTTTAAACAACTTGATGTATTTCATTTTTTTGTCAGGAGGTAATGTTTTAGAAATTTTTATCATTTTAGGATTTTCTATGGTCCCAATGTTACATTCCTCAATTTCTGCATTTAGGGGTTGCATTTTTGGCTATCTAGGGATGTCATTTAAATCAAAAATATCTTCTAAGGGAGTTAAACCTGTGGGCAGGAAATTATACTTTAGTTCAATTACTTCAGATTCTTCCTCAATCATTTGACCAAAATCTATTTGTTTTAGCTTTTGTAAGTTTGCACAGTCAAAGATTGTTGGATGTAACATCATATTTGTTGTATTCACTGATATACCTGGCTCAGTTTGGTCAACTCGCTATTGATCATCAATAGTGCTTGTGTCTATATTTATATTTGAGAACTCTTCTTTCATTTTCAAGAAATTATGTATTTGGGTGTCATTCTCAAATACTTGCCAATTTTTTACATTATCTGGGACAGCAGGCCTATGTTTGATCTCAGCAGTGAAGTGGTGATTGGGCTCAAAAGGAAGTTTACAAGTGCTGGAAAAAGTTGCCAAACTATGGGCATGTAGGTTATGACTTCTTGGAATTTTAGTGAGCTCAAATTCTAAGAAGCCGTAAAGTAATTTAGTTGCAGCCCCCCTGTAAGACCTTAGCCTAATATCATATGTAACAAAATTTCCCTTCATCTGTTGTATAATCAAATCTGAGTCCCCTAGAATTGAAATCTTAGTTGCCCCTAGACTCCTAATTTGTTTGAGACCCAGTAGGAGGGCTTCATATTCAACCATGTTATTTGTGCATCTGAAATTTAGCCTATATGCATGACCTTGAGCATGGTCATTCTGCATATTGTGTATCCAAACACCTGCCCCTACTCCTAATTTTTTTACTGACCCATCAAACTCCAAGTACCATAAGATTTCTTGGTCATGAATAGCCTTCATAGTTTTGCAAGCTTGTTCAGTAGGCAGGTTTGTCTTTTGTAACTCATGTGATATGTCATTTTGCTTTGTTGAATCAATCACACAAAAACCTTTTTTATCTAAAGCACTTGATTGTTCATTCATGCTTTCTGTTTGTGTTGTTCTCGGGAGTTTGACATCAGTTTTGGACAAATGTCAGCATTGTATAAGATAAATGAATCCATGTCAAATTGCATGGAATAGATGGGGAAGTTTTGGGGCTTTTCTTGACTGCTAACCACATATTTCATCAATGTTTCTCGGTATAATCTCTTTGGCTGGCCAAAGACTGAAATTGTGGCATAGGACATGTCCAACTGAAAAGATCCTTGGAGTTTGGCACCCCAAGATCTGGACAAAAGCATACCATACTTAGGTGGAATGTCAGCTACCGCCACATCCATCAAGATTGTCTTAGCTGGATATTGGACTAAAGAAACACAGAGATCTTTGATTACGCCTAGGCACCTGACCTAACTGGAATCAAATGAAAACAAGTTCTTATAAGGTCTGCTGATGTCTAGATCTAGCTTTTCCATCACAGACTTAGGCATCAGATTATGGGAAGCTCCTGAGTCAAACATTGCATTATGTAACACTTTGTCATGAATGTTTAAGCTCACATAGAATAGGGGAACCCCTCCATCTATTGATTTACCATTGACTTCTGGACCAAACATTAGTTCTGGTTGATCATCCAAAACATTGACTGCATCCCTATTCTTTGATATTTGCAGTGACCTATTGATTTTCTGTCTATAAACTTCATGTTTGGCCAAGTCAGAGAGGGGAATGGCATTTTTCAGCTTGCCAATTTATGTTTCTAAGTTAAAAGGTTTTTCTATCTGATTCTTTACATTTAGGGCAGCAAGATTCTCTTTTTCAGCTGAGCCTTCTTTGACTTTCTCTTGGTTATGAGTATTGTTATCAGGTACATTTGATTTGTCATTATTTTCTGGAGGGTTATTCAAATCTTCTATTGAAGAATGGGGTGTGAATGAATTGTTTCTTGAAGGCTGTAAGTCTGATATATCCTCCATAGTGACTTCCTTTTGTTGGGTGTTATCGGAGGATTCTGTTGAGACAACTTTATCCTTTGTTTTCTTCACCTGTTTAGTATCTTTCATATTGGTTCTGCTTCTCAATTTGTATTTTTTATGAATCTCATAGACTGTTGCATCATAGCCTTCTCTAAAATCAAATGACTCTCCAGATTTGGTTCGAAATTGATTGAATTCATGCGCCTCTTGGTCATCTTGAGTTAGAAAAACTTGCTCTTCGCTATCAAGGCCCATTAAGTTAATGTGAGGATCCTCTGTCGGTCCACTTGAGGTTGAGGCTTCTGAAAAATTCTCTTGAAATGGAGGCCTGATATTCTGATCAGGTCCAGTCCATCCAGTGGTAGGGTTTTGGCCTTTTCTAAAGTTTGGAGTTCTAGTAGAGTTACTTGGTTGCCCTTCCCAGGATGATTTTCTTTCAATGGTCTCTACCCGGTCTCCCAATCTGTCCATTCCTTTGATGATTGCATCAAGTTTTTGCTCAAATGCTGAAGGTTCTTCTTTGAATGTTGTTCTTCTTTCAGTTCTAGCCCTGTTTCGCTTGGCAATCAAATTTGCCTCTACACTAATGGCTACATTCTGCATGTCTGCTAGGCTTGGAGGGGCTCTTTCCCTTAGTTGATATGCCATGTCTAAGTCAAATCCATCAGGGAATTTGATCAAGGCTAAGTCAGGTGGGGGTCTAAGGTTCTGAGGGATAGCATTGTATGCATTGTTAAATCTAGCACAATAATCTTGGATAGTCTCTTGTGGACCCCTTTTTAAATTGGCATACTCAGTTAATATATGTAAAGGGTCTTTCTTCTTTTCCCATCTGTTTAAGAAGACTTGATATAGGGCCTCGGGATCAGCTATAGAATTTGCAACAAGAGACCTAAACCAGGTCCTTACATCACCAGTTAGACTTTGAACAAAGATCTTCATACTTACTCCATCATCATCAATTTCATAGTTTTCAAAATAGTCCTGCATCTTCTTGGTGTGCATTTGGGCTGTATAGGAACCAACACCATTAAAATAAGTAATCTTACTTTGATAATCCTGAGGCATAGCCCCTGGATTTGTAGGTAGCTGTAAAGGAGCATACCGATTTTCCATAGTTACAGGGATAAATGGGACAACAGGAAGAAATGGGATAGCTGGAACAGCAGGGACAATGGTAGGTATATGTGAAGTAGAAGGGGGAGTAGAGAATGTGCCTTGAGAAGTGGATGAAGAACTAGGGGAAGAAGGGGTAGTATGAGGAAGAACTGAAGCTTTAGCAGGGGTTGGAATATAGCTTTGCTGAACTGTTTCAGGACTTGAATCAGCAAAGTCTTCTTGTTGCTCTTGTTTCCTAAGGATCTTAGGAATTAAATTGGGATTTTCAAAAACAGTTGGAGGATCTGGGTTAGGATTTGAACTTGTTTAATGATTTCTTTTTGGTGTTTTTCTGAGAATGTTTTCAGTCACAGCTTTAGACAGTACTTTATAGGAGATTCTTTTGAAACATAGGAAGCTTGAAATCTCCTTTGACTATGTTGAAACAACAAAACTGATTTTGTCCCCAGTGGAGTCGCCAATGATGTTATCACTCAGGTTGTTCCCTGCTTCTAGTAGGGAAGATGGCCGAGGTAAACACTAACCAATCTTTTAGTTGCAGGTCCTAGCCTACCTGCAACTAGAGAGGGCTCTCTCTTTGTAATTTAGCTTTGTTTTGAAATATTCTAGGCTAGCTATGATGAACAGGGTTTGGTTTTAAGTTTGTTGGATGGTGATCTCAGACAGAACTGGGATGCAAGTGTATAACTGTTTTTTCCATTGGGCAATGGAGTCACTGCAAGTGTAATTGTTGAAAGAGTTTTTTGGTGTAAAGGTAGCGCTACAGAGCAGGATAGGTAGGGTAGAAACAATTTTCAAATATGGAAATGATGGGATGAAGTCAGCGAATGAAAGGCAATCAAGAATCTTTCATTATACTGGCCGAGAGAAAGTGTATAAATATTGTGTAGGAGCAATTAAGGATTCCTAAACAGTATTCAAAATGAGAGAACTAGTGCAAACATGAGCAGTTAAGAATTCATATTCATGACTAGTCCTGAAGAAAACATAATTAATAATAGAGATTGAACATAAGGTGCATTCAAAAAAATCCTATGCTACTCTTCTTCTCTGTTACCAAGATCATGAAACATAGATGAGATTTACAGAAATAGAGAACATAAAACACAGTTTAGTATAACTTATTGTTCCATAGCATGACACAGGAATTCTGTAGCAAGTCCCAGAACATCCAATCCACCTTCAGATCATTCAAACACAATGAAATTCAACTGCCATTTGTATTAGCACAGTCTGATATCTTATAGCGCAGTTCAGAAAGAAGAAATCATCAACCCCCAATACATCTCTTTTACAAGTATATATAGGAGTTTTTACAAAATATCCCATAGGGAAATATCTAGACATCAATGTATCCATCTACTCTGACACAATTAATGTCTATCTGTGGAAAAATTATGCAGCAATAACTGAGGAATTAAAAGCTCTTTACTTGTTGTGGTAGGTGTCCTGTGTGCTGTTGACCTTTTGACTCTGGCTATCGATGGGTGACCGCTTCCTTGAAATGTTGTCCTGTATTGCTGTCCTGTGACACCTGTTCTGCGCTTTTGAATATTAGCGGGAATTTCACCCACTATTAATTTTAATTTTATGGTAGCTGAGCCACATTATACAATTTCCTCATGCAATCAATAAATGAGAAGATATTCAAACTACTTTAAAAATCTGAAGCAGACTTTGCCACCAATCCTCAGTTGGGAATTGATGTTTACTTAACTTGTATAATGTTTCATCAGCTTCAGTGTATGTATAATAATTCGGCCAAACTGGAAAAAGGTGTGCTACCTCATGCTCTATGTAAAACAAATCCTCCAGCTTGTCATATAAACTCTGCCCTGTGGGAGGGACTGCTTCTTTTGTACTGTTGGATGATGCTGTGATTTGATTTTGTATGAAGGTACTGAGCCTATTTGCATAATGTTCCTATTTTAGTAGCCTTCCAGCACTAGTAACTAGACTGGGTAAACCTTTGGCTTGCAAATTTGAAAGCCTCTGTCTAAAAGCATTTACCTCTATCTGCATTTCCTGGCACTTCCTTTCTATAGTCTGGACAAAATTCCTCATGGTCAGCACCTTCTTGATTCTTACTATAGTCTCTGTCCTGTTCTGGATGTTTATTGCTGCCAGCTGGTCACCAGTACTAGTATTCAAAAAGTGCATCAATCGAGTAGCTTGGTCAGGCTTATTTGCTAGCAATGTTATGGCTTTATGTGTTTCATGCTGAGCTACAACCATCAATTCTATTTGGTCAAACATGGTTTGTATTCCTGTCCATTTTTCAGCAAGAGATTGGCCAATTTTATTCCACAAAATTGTTTTTATCTCAGTCAAGGTCCTATGGAGAGTGAGGTCTCTCTCCAAGGCCTTTATCTTATTTTCCAGGGCCTTTACTTCCCTAGTTTTCTCAGCAACTATCATTTTTGACTTATCATAACTAGCCTCAATCTTGGCTAGCTTTTCTTTTGTTTCCTTCATCTCTGCCATTTGCAATTCAAGAGCCTTAATCTCTTTCATCATGGCCTCCATGGTCAAGCTAGCATCTTGCACTGTTGTTGCTGTTGGATCTGCTGAAGTTGATGCACCTGCTACTGAAGTTGAACCTGGGGGAGGTGCTGCTGCAGTAATTGTTGTTGGAGGAGCTATAATTATTGGAGCAGTTTGGGATGGTTGAGGGGCCAACTCTGGCTAATTCCCTCATTGAGCTTCCTTTGATGCTTTCTCTGTTTCCATTATCCTTTCATTCATCCTCATAAGTAGACTTACTACATCCTCTACTTCCTGTTGTTGTGCTACTTCTGCAGTTTGAGGATGTATGGTGATTGGCAGCTTCATTTGTTTTCTTAATGCTGTTATGTCTTCCTCCTTCTTTCTAATCAAGGCCTGTGTGCCTTTGGGATCTTTGGGATCATGTCCCAACTCTATGATGATATCCTCCAAGGATTTTATCCTATTATCCTTAGCCAATGATGAGGCCTTTTCCAGCTCTAACTGGGCAGAAGTATTGTATAGAGAGTTCTACAATCTGTGGGCTAGTAGAGCCTTGTCTGCCAGTGTAGAATAAACCGTTTCTCCTATTTTCTTATGTAATTCAATCTTGTCTAAAGGATGAATATCTTTTGCTAGTACCTCCAGATTGGTTCTAATGTAATCTGCAGCTGACTGTGGCTGCTGTGTAGTAGGCCTGAAGTGACTGAGTGTCATCTTCCTTGCTTCTATATCATAGGCTGCCATTAGCCTCTGTTGATTTGTCGGAGCCATTCTCATTAACTGGTTGTAAAGCTGAAACCTTATAGGCTCGTTTCTAGCTTTAATCTCTATGAATGCCTTCTTTATATCCGAGCCCCTTTGGGCCTGCTGTTGGGAGGATGAAACCTCCCCACCTGGTTGTTTCTCTTGCCCCTGCTAAGAGGAGCTGGCTGATGTTTCCAAGATAGGAGGGACCTGCTGCTCAGAAGTCCCCTCACCCCTAATGTTTCCTATGGTTTCTTCAGTTATTTCCTCCTCGGCATAGGGGTTTAGCCTTTGCCTTTTTTCTCCTTGCTGGCCCGTGGATGTCCTTGTGGGTGTCCCATCTGTTCTATCCCTCTTTCTACCTCTTTCCTCATTGTGAGGAGTTTGTAGCACAGGGATTTCAGGTGCTTTTGTTTGTGTTAAAGGGCTATTCTCTTGACCCTTTTCCGGATTTGAGGATGGCTGCTCCTCCATTGTGCTTTGTTGTTCAGAATGTTCAATTTCTTTGCCCTTTTCTGCTGATGATATGGCTCCTTAGCTGGCTGCCTTGAAGTAATATTTGATTTGCTTGCTCCCACTGGTTGGGGTTGTGTGAAGGTGACCTGTGCAACATAATCTAGGTCAATTCTTTTCTTAATTTCTTTCATGTCTCTCTCTAATTTTTCTTCTTCAGTGAGCTCTTCATCATCTAAGGTGCCCTCTACCCATTCTGGTTGATTGGCATATTGTTCAATGTGGGGGAGTAGCTGGTGCACATATCCTGAAAGCCTATGTTTGATTCTTCTAAGGCTTATGAAGTGTTCAGGGTCATATGGTGCCCAGTAGAAGCTTTGTTTCAGCATGAGTTCTTGTCCTAGCATGTTTTCTACATCTTTCCATGCTTCTTCCCTTTTGTTGAAAACAAAGGGACCCAACTGGTGTCTGATTTTAAGCTGTGCCTTCTTGTTTTTCCCATGGAAATGGGTCAAGTCTGCATTACTGGATTGCCTAAAATATTCCAAGGCAAAAAGTCTCATTGGGACATATCTTGGCAGCTTATAGGGAGACAAATCACACCCATAAATTCTGATTATTATGTGGCTTTGGTAGAAGTACCAATCACCAATGTTGTAGCCCTTGGAAAGATGCAAGATCCTTTGCATTTCAACAGTAAGCCTGGTAGGAGGAGTCACCATCAATAGGCAAGTAGTTGGGTAAATGAATAGGTCAATAAACTCACAATTTGTGTATGGAGAATGGTGGACTTCATGGAAAACTGAGGTCCAATAAACAATAGATCTCCTCTCTCCCTTTGGGTCCAATCTCCTAAGAGGAACCTTGAAACTATCTGGGTGATAGTAGAGCAGCAAGAGGTATATATAAGAAGTGTATTTAAACACTCTTTCTCTCTCCATCATCATGAATTGTTCACGTATCTTGTTTGCTATGAATGTGGAATAGTCATACATGACAGTAGGGGGCTGCCCTGGGGTGAATATGGTTAGGAGAAAGAATACAGTCTCATCCACAAATTCTCCTATTTTGCATCCTAAAATGTATGAAATCATGTCCACCATGAGCTTGCATGTTTCATTAAATGAGGCCTGATGATAGGGAGGAGGATGATCATATTGACACTGTGGCTCCATAAATAGCTGACTAACTCTTGATATTTCTGCCTTAGAGAGCCTTGCACCCTGATCCAACAAGAGTTTCATTGTGAGGGGAACCAAAGTCTGAGGAGGCTGAAAGTTCAGCATTTCATTTATAGCTTGAGGAGTGATATAAAAGAGCACAGACCCATTTGGACTGAGAATTTCCCTCAGAGTGGATTCGTAGTGTGCATGGCATAGATGAATGAAATCAGGTAGCACATTGACTTCTGGAAGGTAATAGAGGAGCATATTAGATTTCCAAATCCCTAGAATATCAGTGTTATTTCTGCGATTATGTTTGAATTTGCCCACAGCTTTGAGGTGAGAAGTTAGGCCCATCATATCTTTGATCTGAAAGTCTCTGTCTGCTAATGGTAGCCACTCTAAGTCCATATGTGGAGCATTTAAAGGAGCAATGTTCAAGGCAATTGGAGTCTCCATATCTGATAGTGTTGGTATGGATTGCAATGTAGGTGTCAAACAGCAACAGGAAGTAGAATTTAAGCTCAGAGGATATTAGCAGAAGCATGAACACTGCTTTTCTATCTCAATCCAATCTCTGTGTATGAAGTTTATGATGAACAACAAATTTACAACACTTTGACTGGGTTTTTCACACAATTTTGCCAAATCACAGGCTCTGTAGGAAGAACGCCGAGAGGATTTGTATTGAATTTTTCCCAAGGGGGCAAGTGTACAGAGGGAAAGGGAAACTGAGGGTTCCCCTTTAGGAAAATAGGTCACAATTAATCGGAACTGGGCGCTCGACTAATATAACTCAATGTTGGAGCGATTTGTGGAGTTTGTGGGTAGATATGGATGAACAGAGTGTAAGGATAGCTTTTTTTGCGGAGGAATTGAGCTTAAGTTGCAGGTTTGTGAGGGTGTAACAGCTCAAATGGTAAATGTTGAATAGTGAGTGACTGGTAGGAACTTGTTTGGAAGTAATCACAGGTTCATTCGACAACTTATAAACCAAAGAAGTATAAAAAACAGGGGTTTTGGGCCAAAATGCGGATAAATACTTGTTTCCAGGGTGCCGAGGGTGTTTAACAAGTACAGGTTGAGCTGCGGAGACGAACTACGGTGTCGAATTTGCAGGTTGACAGGCTGTAGAAGCCTTGGGAGTGGAAATAGCAAAAAACACATGCACGTCGTTTACACAGCGAAAATAAAAATAAACCAAAAATAGTCGTTTTCATGACTTTTAACCAAATTTTGGAAATTTGGCGCTTTTTAGCACTTTCCTCGGATGACGTCATCATGACACGGTGGCAGGGTGATGATGTCAGCGGGTGACATGGTGCAGGTACAACATAGTGGCAGGCGACATGGCAGCAACGTCATGTCGTGACGTAGGCAAGCAGGGAGGGCGGTAAGCGGTTTGCGTCGGACCACTTTTGGTACGGGAGTGGTATGTGTTAGGGGTGGCCCAATGCAATAGGAGGCGGACAGCTGTACCGGTGTACGACGGTAAAACCGTCGACCATCGGGTACTATCATACCGCTACGAAGGGGCGCCCGATATTCATTAGGGCCGTCGACTCTGGGAGGGCCGATCCTACGGTGGACGGGAGGGCAAAGTGATCGGGGTTTAATAGAAACACGCGCCCGATAATCATCAATTATTCATGGCTTCTGGTGGGTTTTAGACTTTAGGTTTAAGAATTAATGTGTTTTACAGCGCGGGACTATGGTTATTTATTAATCGGATATTAATAAAATCCAAATGCAATGTGTGCACGGTGTATGGTATAGTTTCATGTGCCGGAGGGGGTTTGATATGGTTATTTATTTAACTAGAAGTTTAAATAAATCCCAAGGGAAATGAACGCGGAGGGACTAACAATGGGTCCCAAATGGACCTAAGGTTTCCCGACTTGTGTTTATATAGCTATAGTTGCCATGGGGAGGAATATTTAGTGTTTTTGGGGTTTTTATATAGTTTCTTGTAGAATAGGGGGAGGGGAAATGATTTAGGGAGCTAGATAATAGGGTTAGATGTTAATATGGAATGAAAAGGAAATGGATGTATGCTAAGTTTATAGAATGGAGACTTAAGCATAGGGAAATGAATGGATTGTGTAAAAATTAATTTTACACAAGAAATGTGGCTTCTTTTCACTAAGTCAACTCATATGTCAACTTGGTTTTTAACAAGAATGGAGTGAAAATGGACTTTTTGGGCAGATCCCAAGGTCCTTGAGGGGATGTTAGTGAATGATTTCTGAGGAAATGAAAGGGGAAGTTAGTCATGCTTCCTATTGTACCATCAAACAACTGCCATGGTGCCAATGCCATAAGTGAGATAACTATTTCTTGACAAGACCCCAAGTGATTACCAACCTGCTTCTGCAACCTCAAACTAACTACCCAGCCTAATACACCTAACATTTTTTCTTCCTTTACATTGGGTGTACTTGAACTGGCAAACCCTGATTGTCCTTTTTTCTTTTGATTGTCCTCCTATCTAAATGTACCCTTATCTCTTCCAAGGGCCTAGATTAAGCAGTTGGGCTCCTTAAATTCTCTACCTAGCTAGCCATCTGCCAAGCTTGAACTGTTTGGACAGGTATTGCTTTCTCTATTCTACAACAACAATTTAAACATGGCATGGTCTAGATTGAACTGTTGGGCCATCCACAAAATGAAATGAGCAGCAGTACCTCCACATGGTAATCTTGCAAAATAAGATAGCAGTGGCATTCTAACTAGCCACTTTCCTGGTCTTTGGTTTGGGGTTCATTTTCATTATTTTTTCTGACCAATTGATTTTCTTGCCTTTTGATTATTCTTTTAAGGCATACCCTCTTTCCATATTTTAATTTTCTTTGCCTGTATACAAAATATGGAACCTCTGCAGCATGCAGGGATGAACAAATTTAGCATTTCCACTATCAATCATGAAAAATGGAACCTATTGGTATAGGAATCTAACACCACCCTCCTCCTGCTCTGAAAAATAGAGGGACCACGTGGAGGTGATTTTATCGTCCCGGCCTCCCAGCGTTGAAGGTGGCAATGAGACCAGTCAGTGCGGGAAACGGTTCCTCTCTCCACCCTCGACCAGCTCTGATACTAGTTTTCAATAGCTCCGTGCGGCTAGTGGGTCAAGCTCCTCTCGTCTCTGCGGCTCCAGTCGATCCCAGTGTTGTGTGATTGCTGCAATTCTCTCAGCCCCTGATCAGGATGGTGGATCTTCGAACAGAAAGGATCGGGACGACTCTCAGCAGATGGAGTGCGTTGGCGGGCTGGCGTGCGTTGGTGGTGAGGTCTCTGCGTTTCTTGGCGGCGAGTGTTTAGGTTCCAACAGTATGGGTGAGCGTGCCTTGGTTAATAAACCGTATGGTTCGTGCAAAGGTGAGCTTGCCGGGTGTATGGACGGTTATAATAATAAAAGTGACAATATTTATTATCATAATAATAGGAATTATAAGAGTCCGAGGGATTACAATAAGAGCATAACAAATAGTAGCTATATTAATAATATTAATGAGATGGTCCATAAATGCTATAATTATAATAAAGCGTATGATGATAATATTAATATTAGATATTATGATGATAATATTAATAAAGATGATAATATTAAGAATACATATTATGATGATAATATTAATAATAAATATTATAATGGTAAAGGTAACTATGATAATAGGGTAATTAAGAATAGTGATAATAATATTAATAATATTAATGAGATGGTCCATAAATGCTATAATTATAATAAAGCATATGATGATAATATTAATAATAAATATTATGATGATAATATTAATAATACATATTATGCTGATAATATTAATAATAGATATTATGATGATGATATTAATAATAAATATTATAATGGTAAAGGTAATTATGATAATAGGGTAACTAAGAATAGTAATAATAATCTAAGTAGAGATGAGGATAATAATCTTATTAATAGTAAAGTGAATAGTAATAGATATAATTATGGTAATAATAAGGGAGCAGTTAGGAATAAGGTTTTGAATTTCCATAAGAATAGTAACAATAACAAAATTGGTAATAATAAGTGTAACCTTGGAGGTTTCTCTAGTCTTCACCCTCTGGACAACAAGGTGATCAATCTGTCCAACTTTTCCTTTCCCCCTTCTGTTTTCAGTCTCTTAGGAAATGGTCTTAATTTTGCCTTAGCTCCTAGAAAAATTCCTATTGAAGACATCATCTGCGACGTGGAATTTGGCATTAAGAACCTCCCTGATAAGACTAAAGACACGATTAGGCAAGATTGTGCCATGGCCCTGAGGAGAGCAAAACCTCCCCAGAGTAATATCAGCAGGGCTGAGTTTGAGGCTCTGAAAACCTTAAACCATAATCATGATGACATTGTCTTGAAAGCGGATAAAGGAGGGGCTACCGTCATCCTTGACAGAAAGGATTATAGAAATAAGATGCTTGATCATCTTTGCAATAGTGTAAGCTATAAAAAACTTTCTAAAAATCCTCTAAAAAGGGTTTCTAGAGTGGTCGCTCTTGCGATCAAGGCGTGTAATTCCACTAATCCTTTGTCTCAGAAACTCATAGAGGGCAACCCCATTACACCTAGGATCTATGGCCTTCCAAAGGTCCACAAGGAAGGGGTCCCCTTGAGACCCACTGTCAATACCATAGGTGGTCCGACTTACCTCCTTGCCAAATTCCTCACCTTGAAGCTGAGACCCTTGGTTGGTCACACAGAGTCTTTCGTCAAAGACTCTACTTCATTTATTGATGATCTAAAGAGAATTAAGCTTGAACCCGAGGACATTCTGGTAAGTTTCGACGTGGTCTCCCTATACACGTGTATTCCCATCAATGAGGCCATGGAGGTTATCAACAAGATTACTGACCCTGATACTACTCAATTGGTTGAGTTGTGCCTTACTTCCACCTTTTTTAGCTTCAAAGGAGAGTTCTATGAGCAAACTTGTGGAGTGGCCATGGGCTCCCCCTTGTCCCTTGTTGTCGCTAATCTTTTTATGGAGGATTTTGAGTCCAAATCTTTGGCCTCCTCTCGTCTCTTACCGAAGCTATGGAAAAGATTCGTAGATGACACAGGTGTTGTTTGGTCTCATGGTCCTGATGAGTTCGATCTTTTCTTCAGTCATCTCAATAACCAGTCTGTCGCCATTAAATTCACTATGGAAAAGGAAGTCAATGGATGTCTTCCGTTCCTGGATGTTCTCATCTCTAAGAATGAGGATGGTTCGTTTTCTCACCAGGTTTTTTGAAAGAAAACTCATACTGATCAATATCTGCATGCTTCCTCCCATCATTCCCCCGCTCAGAAGTTGGGTGTTCTTAGCACGCTTGCTACCCGTGCTGTGAAAATATCTAATGAAAAGAGCTTGGAAAAGGAGAAGGCTCATCTCCTAGATGTCTTTGTGAAAAATGGTTACAGTAGACACCTGGGTCAGAAAGCCTTCCTCAAGGCCCATAAGGAGCCTTCAATCCATAAAGATCCTAAAGATCGTGTCATGGGGGTTCACCTGCCTTACATCCAAGGAACCACGGACAAGATTTCCAGGATTCTAAAGAAGCACAATGTTCCCGCAACCTTTAGACCTCTTAATACCATCCGTGGCTCCCTTAGATCTGTGAAAGATCTTATTGACCCTAAAGACATGAAGGGCATCTATGTCATTCCCTGTCCCTGTGGGACAACATACATTGGTGAGACCGGTCGCTCTATTAATCAAAGGATTAACGAGCATTCGGTAGACTTAAGGCATGGAAGGGCCAAGTCCTCGGCCCTTGTAGATCATGCTGAGAATACTAAACATCATGTATGTATTGAAGAGGCTCGCGTCATTGCAAAAGTTGTGCAGTTCCACCATCGGAAGTTTAAAGAGGCCCTTGAGATTGAAAAAAGGCCTAAAAATCTTAATAGGGATGACGGCTGGAAGATTAGCAGTTGCTGGATCCCAACCCTGTCTTCCTAGCCTCCTCATTCCTTCTTTCCTTTGTTTCATGGTTTCCTTTATCCTCCCTTATCCGGTTCGAATCAGATTATTAATTATAAGGGTCTCCTTTGAACCCCTTCCCTAGAAAGTGTAATTATCCTTATGATTGAATTATAGCGTAAGCTTTTATAAAGAATAGTCCTTAAAAATAAAAATTATTCTCAGATTATGAGCTAGCAATATGAGCCATAAGTTACTATTAACGATAATATTATTTACTACTATATCTTAACAATATGATAGTAGTGTATAGTTTGATTAGTGTATCATGATAGTAATATTAATATTGATATTGATAAATAAATAAATATATAAATAA
>APFE030274380.1:236431-248971 GCA_000404065.3 Pinus taeda | reverse complement strand
ATTTAACTCATCGCTCAGATTAGATCTTCAACTTGTCTTGACGATGAACCACACTGGTTGGTTCGAAACGCGTCGACAAATGATTTTTTATGTGATTTTGCCGAAATTATTCTCCAAACAAAATAAAATAGATAAATAAATACACCAAATTCTTCAAAAATTTTAAAAATTGGGGTTCAAAAAACAATATAATTTTTTTTTATTAAATAATGATGAAATGCAAAATAATATAACTACTTATTAAATAGACTAAAATATATAAAAGTAAAAATAAATAACTAATAAAAGGGAAGAGTTGTTGAAGAGTAATTTTGGAGAAGGAGAGCTAGGGTTTGCAATAGGAGTTAAGTGTTGGGCACCATGGAAGGGAGTAAGGGAGGGAGTTCCACTCCTTCCTACAGTCAGGCAGTCTCCAATCGAAGCAAAAACCTCTGGAGGCTGAAACAGGTATTTTAAGTGGAGGGAAACAAAACAACAGAGGTTCACAGGAATATGAAGACAAGTAGGAAGAAGTAAGAAGAGAAAAAAGAACAAAATCTAAGAAAACTAGAAGTCAGATGACAGAAATCGAACAGGACCGTGTAATCCTAGGACGACTATTACACCCAGAGTGGTGTTAAGTGATCCAGTGCTACAAGCGCATAGGGAACACATGGCGACGTATGCAGTCATTTGTAACTTTATGGGTTTATGGCCCATAGAGAGAGCTTTACAGGCATGGATAAAGAATCACTGGAAACCTAAAGGGGGTATAGACCTACACCTTGGTTCAAAGGGTTTATTCACTGTGGTCTTCAATAACATTGAGGTTAAAGATAGGGTATTTGAAGGAGGGCCCTACTTCTATGCTACGGCGGGCCTCTATATGCGGCCTTGGGTGATGAATTTTGTCTCAGAGCGCGAGACATTCACCTCAGTCCCATTTTGGGTAAGACTTTACTCCTTACCTTTGGATTATTGGCAACCAGAATCATTAACAGTAATAGGAAACAAACTAAGGCACTTTGTAAAAATATCAGAGGCCACTAGGCAGGGAAAGTACACATCCTTTGCTCGCATATGCATAGAGATGGATCTCTAGGGAGCTCTACCAGATGAATTCATCATGGAAGTTTTAGATGAAGAATGGGTACAAGCGGTGGATTATGAGCATGTTCCTTTTAGATGCCCCTTAAACAAAATGGAAAGGAAAACTAAAGCTACCTTAGGGAAAGATACCAATAGCTTTAACAAAGTGGAAAATAGAGGCAAAGGAGGGAAAAAGTATGAGAAAAATGACGAAAAGCAGATAAATCAGAATAGGTACAAGGTTCTAAAAGAAGATGAGGAGCTAGATAAAACAAATCAAACTATGGAGCGCGGCTCTGAAGAGAAGGATAGGGAAGAAAGCATGGAGGTTAACCATAACAACACCCATCACGAGGATTTGTTGAACACCATGGACCTCGATAGGGACCAAGAGATGACCCTGAGCGAGGTGGAAATAGAGGATCATGAACTGCAGGATATTCTTGATAGGGAGCATCTAGATCTAGAAGAATTCCTAGAGCAGGGAAACACCAAAGGAATGGACTCGCTACCACAATAGGAGTTCAATAGAGTGCAACAACTATTTCTATGGAGAACTCAGGCAAAAGGGTTGGGAGTCAAAAGAAACCATGATGGTCGGGATAGTGAAGGGGTAACAACTTTGAAGGCCACATCGGGATTAGCTCCTCAGAACCCTGACAGGAAAAGGGGTAGGAAAAACTAGAATGAGTTGCTGATAAAATGTGGAAAACTAATGATAAATTCAGGTAAGATGAAAGATCTAACTAGTTACTCATTTACAAATCTTTCTTAATGAAGCTCACAACATGGAATATAAGGGGTCTAGGGAGTAAAATAAAACAAAGGAATCTTAGCAACAAAATGAAGGAAGAAAAACCAGACATGATTTTCATCCACGAAACAAAATGTTCGGTAGAAAAAATAAGGGAAATCTAGAAGTCAAAGCAAACAAAACAGCTAAGGGTATACTCACACTTTGGAACCCTCAGAAACTAGGTATCGTGGATGCTGAAGCATCTAAGAACTACTTATCAGTGGTTATTCAACCGTTGGGGGATAAGGAAGTTTATTTAATCACAAATGTGTATGGCTCATAGAAGCCTGAAGACAAGCTTAGATTGCTTACTTCATTAGAGGATTTAAGAGACAGACATATGTGTGTCCCATGGATTTTGGGAGGGGACTTTAACATGATCAAGTTCCTGTCATAAAAAAAGGTGGAACCAGATCACTGGGTAGAGAGTCCATAGCATTTCACAATTTTATAAACAATATGAGGCTAGTAGATACAAAGACAAGTAATGGCATCTTTACCTGGAATAATAAGAGGGGAGGAGAGCCTCAAGTGGCATCAAAGCTTGACAAATTCATTCTCTCAGAAGACCTTATCCTCACAAGCCTAGAAATGTCAGCAATGATACTCCCTTTTGGTGGTTCATATCATTGGCTTGTGCAACTTGAAGCATCCTGTATAAGCACTCCAAAAAACAGACCTTTCAGGTTTGAAAATATCTAGCTCACCCATCCAGAATTTAACAGCAATATAGAAAAATGGTGGAATGATGATATACAGGTTCAAGGGATGAAAATGTTCCTCCTGCATAAGAGATTGAAACATGTCAAAATCAAGCTCAAAGATTGGAATTAGAATGAGTTTGGCAATATTTTTGAAGCCAAAAAAGTAGTTGAAAGGAAGCTATAGGAAATTAATCAGATCCTCATCATAGATGGCTTCAGCGAAGGAAGTAAGGAACAAGCCAACAACCATCAACAAGAATGGGAATAATTATGCAAACAGGAGAAAATATTCTGGAAACAAAAATCAAGAGTACAATGGTTGAAAGAAGGGGAAAGGAATACAAGGTCTTTTCATAAATCAACCATGGATCACAGGTCCCATAACAGGAAGTAAAAAATCAAGGATCAACATGAAAATCAACTCAATACCCACAAAGATATAGAAATAGCTCTAGTTCAACATTTCTAGGGCATAGTAGAGGAACCTCTCTTAGACAGATCACAATTCATTAATGACTTCACTAAGCACATTCCTAAGCTTGTGACAAGAGATGATAACTACAATCTAAATGGGCTTGTGAATGAAGAGGAGGTTAGCGAAGTTATCAAAGAAATGCAAAATGGTAAGGCGCCAGGTCCAGATGGTTTCAATGTGGACTTCTTTAAAGCATGTTGGAGCATAGTCAAGCAGGATATCCTTGATGTGGAGGAGGATTCTAGGCAAAATAGATCTATTTTGAAAGCGCTCAACACATCTTTCTTATCCTTAATACCAAAACAAGATAATGCTATGACACTAGACAGATTCAGGCCTATAGCATTATGCAATGCGGTGTATAAAATTATATCCAAAATTATAGCAAATAGGCTTAAACCCCTTCTACCAACCCTTGTTTCCGAGGAGAAAATAGGGTATGTGGAAGGTAGACAAATTCTCAACAATATCATACAAGCTCATGAGGTGGTTCACTCTCTTAAAAAGGCTTAAACCCCTTTTACCAACCCTTGTTTCTGAGGAGCAAACAGGGTATGTGGAAGGTAGACAAATTCTCAACAATATCATACAAGCTCATGAGGCGGTTCACTCTCTTATTAGAAATAGGCAAGTAGGTATGATCATGCAACTTGACCTTGAAAAGGCTTATGATAAGCTTAATTGGGCCTACATAAGGAAAGTCCTTTTAGCTTATGGTTTTGATCATAACTGGGTAAGATGGGTAATGGCTCTTGTCACTTCCTCCAGTTTTTCAATCCCATTAAATGGTTCACCATCCAAGACCTTTAATCCTTTGAGAGGTCTCAGGCAAGGAGATCCCCTTTCTCCCTTCCTCTTCATACTCATGATGGAAGGTCTAGGCCTAGTTATCAAAGCCGCTGAAGCAAAAGGCAAAATCCAGGGAGTGATATTAACCGTGAATGGTAATGCTTTAACCCATCAATAGTTTGTGGATGACACTATGCTACAGGGCATGCCTACAGTCAAGGAAGCTCTAGCATACAAACAAATCCTGAAAGACTTTGTAATGGCGGCAGGAACAGAGGTAAGCCTCTCCAAATCAAAGATTTTCTTTTTCAATACTAATATTGCTATTCAAAGAAATATATCCAGAATTCTTGGCTTCCAAAGGGAAATGCTACCATCCAAATATTTGGGAGTTCTGCTAATAGACAAACCTCTGAGCAAGACAATCTGGGAGCCAGTGATTTATAAGCTACAGGAAAAAACTTGGAAATGGACAAGTAGGTCTCTAAACTTAGCAGGATGGCTAGTGCTCACTAAAGCTCTACTTCAAACTATACCCATATTTTTGTTTTCAGCCCTTCCATCCCCTAAAGGAATCTTGCAAATATGCAAAAATATCCAAAGAGATTTTCTTTAGGGTAAAGATGAAGAGAAGAAAAAATGGGCCCTAGTAGCCTGGGAAATGATCTGCAAACCTAAATCACATGGAGGTTTGGGACTAGATGATCCTGCAGTATTAATCAAAGTTTTGGGGGAAAAATTATGGTGGAGATGGATAAAAGACTCGGCTTCCACTTGGGCACAAAATTGGAAACAGAAATATGCAAATAATTGGCAAGATAGGGATCACATTAGAATGTTTGGGATTATCAAAGGTTCCCACATCTAGAATAAAGCTTGGGAAAACAGAGCCATTGTTCAGAAACATAGTTTCTGGGAAATAAGAGATGGAAACCTTGCTTGGTTTTGGGAAGATAAGTGGCAACAGGAACCTAAGTTGTCAAGAGAAGAATTGGCATATCTAAAGAATGATAGAGACAACAAAGGGCTACTCAGAGTAAATGAATTCTAGGATCATGCAAACAATGGAGAAAAATGGAGGATATGGAAGAAACTAGTTTATAGGGATAACTCCCCCTTGAAGGCATAGGCAGAAGCTCTAACAAATATCCAGGGACAAAGGAAAATCCTGGTATCAGAACATTCTGTCCAGCTAAGATGGGGTAATAACAATGAAGGCACCTTTAATATTAAAGAGGCTAAACGTATAACCCTTGGGCTTGACTTCACAAACCCTGATTGGGTTTGGAAGGACCTATTTGTAGAAACAAGGATGGATGAAGATCAAACTGTTCATGTGGCTTGTGCAGCATAAGAAAATTCTCACCTGGGACAACCTATGGAAAAGATGGGTTTCGGGTCCTTCCAAGTGCTAGTTATGTGAATCACAAGAAGAAACTATGGAGCATCTTCTCAACCTTTACCCTTTTACCTCCACATTATGGAGTGGGATTGCTTCAATATTTAGACAAACAGATAGAGACATCGGTAGCATAACCAACACCTTAAAGAAATGGAGGAAAAAAATCTTTGATTATGAAACAGTCAACAAAGCTTGGGCTTTAGCTACAAGCTTCCTTATCTGGGATGTCTAGAAAGAATGCAACAACAAAATTTTCAATAATAGGAAAGGTTCTACCCAGGGCATCATGGATCATATTTTAAAACAGATCAAGGAAACAATCAAAACCCTCATGAAATCACCCCCTATGAATAACCCTTCAAATACTAATATTCAGATACTACTCAAGTTGGGTCTGCAGGGGCTCATTACTCAGGGAAATATCAAAAATTCTCATCAAATTTCTGCTGTCAAAGACTTATGGCATCCTCCCCTTCAAGGTTTTGGGAAATGCAACATAGATGGAGCCTCAAAAGGGCACCCCGGCATGGCTGGTTATGGTGGAGTGATAAGTGATGAGAAGGGTTGCATAGAAAGCATTTTCCATAGCAATTTGGGGAAATCCACTAACAACATGGCAGAGCTCATGGCCCTTGAGCAATGCTTAGAAATCCTAAGAGATTCAAATTTTCATAACATCATTATAGAGGTAGACAAGTAGTTGGTGATCAATTCAGTTAAGAAAATCAGCTATGGCTTTGCTCCAGAAAAGGTTTTGAGGCATTGGATGCTTATTCAAGTGAATCACAAGATCCAATCCAACCTGCAGAATATGAGAACCATTTGATTCACGCATGTGGGTCGGACAACCAATAAATTAGTGGATATCTTAGCTAATGAAGGAGCACACTATGTTGTTAACAACAATAAATATAATTGGAGAGAGGTCCCCTATGAGAGATTGAGGGAGGTCTGTCTCAAACAGGCCAACGAGGACTGTGAGCTCTATCAGAACAGGGGTTCCTGATAGAGCGCAGAATTGGGAAAAGAGTGGCTTTTCAGTCCACATGAAAAAGTAGACCAAGGATCGTGGCCCAGAACACTACAAACTTAGAAGGCTCAGGCGAGGGGGGGACTGATAGCATGAGGAATGCCATAAATTTCTTAGCAAAGCGGTGTGGCAATTTACACAAGTGGGTCTTGCAGCTTGCAGGCTGGCAGTGGGTAAAGACAAACCACGGTAATATGAGTGTGGCTATAGGTAAAGTGGTTTTCGGAAGCCCTCAAAACCCAAAGTAGTTTTATAGGAATGCGCCCGATGCCATTAAGCGTGCAACATGTGGATCTCGAAGGAGTGAGAATACCGCCCTCATCAGGCGAGTAAGCCTCATACTTCTTTTCTACCTGATATTCATTATTGCCATCGGATATTATGGAAGCAGATCAACTGCTAGGGTTCTTTGTGAAAGTTGGGTTAACTTCCTCGCTAGTTTCTCCTCAGGGCTGGGTTCGGAGGAGATTGGGTGGACTACTTGCTCGAATGTTTACCCCTTGGCAGATTTCACTTTTGTTTATGCGGTCTCTATTTCCTTGTCGGGTCTACCTTTTAACTTTTAGAGGTCACTTGTTTTCTTTTTGCTTTTCTCCTCTGCCTTTTGTGTTCAAAAGCCTGCTTGAAAGGTTTAGGCGGTGTTTTGTGATGGGTGGGTCCTTGGCCCAGTTCTAGAGCTGTCGGCTCAGTTCCTAAAGCTTAGGGTGATATGTGCTTTATGGCACTCTTCTCCTCTGACTTTGTTGTATTTTATGTAACCTATTTTCAGCTTTAATTGATTAGAAGTATCGACTCTTGCTTAAGCAAAAAAAACTAATAAAAAGGAAAAATAATTAATAATAATAATAATTAATTTTTTATTTTAAAAATTTTCTTTTTTATATATATTAAAATAATTTACAAATTTCATTTTTTTAATTAATACATTTGAATTTAAATTTAAATTGGATTGGTTCTTTTTTAATTTATATATGTATTTATATATGTTTTTCATCTTCTCTAGTTAGTTTTAAATGTATTTGGAAGAAATTAATTTTAGTACCCTTAAAACTTATAATCCTCCCTTCAATTTGTAATTTCTATATATATTTACAAAGAGATATTCTACTATAATTAATGTAAGTTGTTGTTGTTGTTGTTGTTGTTTTATTATTATTATTATTATTATGAAAGAAGTCAAAATAGATTCGCACATTATTTTTTATATATGTAAACATTTTATTAGTGTGTTATTTAAGATACAGGTGCATTTTTATAGTTAAAAAGGAGTTGACAAATAATTTATATATATAAAAAGAAAGTATGAAGACATATCAAATTTCTCGAAGTGTGAAATCAAATATTTTATAATGCAATTTTTTTTCAAAGTTTTGTACTTTAAAAGAGGTTAAATACATGTTAATCTTAGATCAAGTATTACGAGGCATCAAATATATCATAGAAAATTTAATTTTACTTTAGTATAATCAAATTTCAAATTTCACTTTAGTCATTTATCAAGAAAAACAATCATAGAATGAACAACACACCCCTACTCAAGTAACAAGTGCATTGTTACACTCAAACTAACAAAACTCCACCAAAAAAAGGGCTCAAACTTACAAAACTCCACCAAAAAAAGGTTGCTCAGCCCACGTAGACTCGATCAGGAAATGCATTGGGCTTGCCCGTGAGATTTGGAACGTCTCATTTTATTTAATTTAAAATTACATGATAACATTATGTTATCTTTTGAAGATCCGATTTGAATTTTTTTTTCAAAGGAGTAATTCATAATTTTTTTTAAAGGAAGGAGATTATATGATGTGGTGCCATTATTAAAGGGTTTTTATTTATGTTTTATTTTTTTAAATAAAATCTTAAATGTGTTACGGAGTAAAAAGGTATTTTTTTTTTTAAAAGGTATTGTTTGATTTAAAAAGAATGGGTATTGTTTTTAAAGATATTTTTTAGTATTGGAAAGAAGATTGTAAAAAGGTATGCAAATTTGTATTAAAAAATTGTTTTTCTAGTTTTTTTTCACAAATTTGTATTTTGTTTGGCAAAAATTATGAGTGTTGGTTTTTAAGAATGGAAACATTTCTTCAAGCAGAAGAAAGTTGGGATATCCTATCAAACGGTTATGTAGAGCTGACACAAGAACAATTAGAATACATGAATAATAATCAGAGGAATGTCACTCCAGAACTAAGAAAGAAGGAGCACAAAGCCAAATGTTGGATACAAAACTCAGTCGATGACTCTATCTTGGACAAGATAACTGGAACATCAACAACAAAAGAAGCTTGGAATGTTTTGGACGTTGCATATCAAGGTAATGATATAGTTGTTAAATTGCAAACATTGGCAGTTGATTTCGAAACCATGAAGATGACTGACACATAAAATGTGGATTAGTGCATGACTAGAGCAGTGGGAATAGTAAATAAAAAAAACTCATTGGTGAAACCACCACAGATCAAAATATTGTTGAAAAAATCCTTCAAAGTCTCCACAACAAATATGACATGGAATCCAAAGATTTTACAACATTTTCAGTATAACATTTGAGGGGATCATTCTCGAACACGAGACAAGGCTTAACTTGGTAGACTATTCCATGGAATATGCTTCCAAAGCACATCTCTCTCTTGGCAAAGGAAGAGGTAGAGGATATAGAGGCGGCATCAAGCAAGTAAGAGGTCGAGGCAAAGGCAGATCAGAACATCATCATGTAGCAGAGCAGTGGAGACCTCCACAAAACCAAACACCTAGAAGTAGAACATGGAAAAAAATCTAATGTTTAATGTTATTATTGCAAGAGATTTGGGCATTATGAATATGGATGCAGAAAGAAACAATGATATCAGCAAAGAGGCAGTGTCCATCTCTCCAACAATGAAGGAGAATCTTCTGAGACAATGTTTCTTCCTTGCCATCTTTCAGAAGACACTCACAACGAGGATTTTTGGTTGTTGGACAGTGGCTACAACAATCATATGACAGGTAACAAAAATATGATTTCTTATCTTGATGTTTCCATGACATCATAAATTACTCTTGGAGATCGTTCTTGTATTAAAGATGAAGGAAAAGGTATTGTCCCTGTTCTTATCAAACATAATCAACATAAATACATACTTGATGTTTATTATGTTCCACATCTGAAGCATAACATCATTAGTGTAGGTAAATTGATGGATCACGGTTATGATGTAATATTCTAAGGGAACACATGTTATATCTATGACAAACTTCCTAATAGAATACTAATAGCAAAGCCTAAAAAAACCAAGAATAGGATGTTTCCATTAACTCTTAGAATTCAAAATATCTCACAGTCTTTTGTCCACAATGTGTCAAGAATAGATGAGTCGCAGCTATGACATTCTAGGTATGGGCACATCCCATTCAAGAGTCTAATTTTGCTTTAGAAACATTCAATGGTCATTGGTTTCCTAAAAAAATTGTAATTATGAAATATGTATTCTAGCAAAGCATAAAAGAGATAGGTTTCTGACATACTAGAGTAAAAGAGCCTTTAGAGATAGTCCATACATATATATATGGCCTAATACAGACACAGTCTAATGGTGGTAGTCTTTATTTTCAAACCTTCATTGATAATTATAACATGAAGATATGGGTATATTTTCTCAAAAAAAAAAAATCAGATAATTTCTTAATACTTAAAGAGTTCAAAGTAGAAGCAAAAAACTAGAGTGGAAAGCCTTTAAAAGTCCTTAGTTCAGATAGAGGAGGAGAGTACAACTCCAATGGCTTCAAATATTTTTGTCAACAACAAGAAATCATAATGCAGAACAAAACAAGATATACTCCACAATAGAATGGAGTAGCAAAAAGGAAAAATCAGTCAATCATGAACATGGCCATATGTATGCTTCATGAGAGAAAGTTGTCAAATGACTATTGGGCTGAAGAAGTTTCAATAGCAATGTATATTCTCAACAAATCTCCAATAACCATTCCCCAAGATGTAGTATAGGAAAAATGGGATGGTAGAAAGGTAAATGTATCTCACTTTAGAATTTTTAGATCAGTAGCATTTGCACATGTTCCTGAGCAACTAAGAAAGAAGCTTAATGATAGGAATGAAAGATATATTTTTGTTGGCTATAGTGAGCAGTTAAAGACCTACAGACTTTACAATCCAGTTACCAAGAATTTTGTTTTAAGCAAAGATGTTAAATTTTTTGAAAATAAATCTTTGTCTGATCATGTTGATGAAGCTTCAAATCAGTTTTTCAATCCACAAGAGCTACCAAGATTGCAGGTTCAAGAAGAGTGATGCCATTGTAAAAGTGGTACATCTTCAAACAATGAATCCACCAGTGATTTAACATCTTCAGAGGACAATCATAAAACAAGAAGCATCAGAGAAATATATGAGCAGGAGCATGAGTTTGACCAACTAAATATGTTTTCATTTCATTCATCTCAACCAACCCATTTTGAAGTAGTAAAACAAAAGAATTGGGTTGATGCAATGAACCAAGAAATCGATGCCATAGAAAAGAACCAAACTCGGGAGTTAGTTGATCTCCCAAGTGACAAAACTAGAATTGAAGTAAAATGGGTATATAAGACCAAGCTAAATGAAAAAGGAGAAATTGAAAAGAATTATGGTAAGGTTGGTTGCCAAAGGATTCTCACATCAGTTTGGTGTTGACTGTGGTGAAACATTTGCTCTGGTAGAAAGGTTAGAAACTGCCATAACCATTTATTCCACAATAGCTCAACACAAATGGAAAGCCTATCAACTTGATGTAAAATCTTCTTTCTTAAATGTTATATTGCAGGAAGAAGTTTATGTAGAGTATCTTGCTAGTTTTGAAGTTCCAGGATAGGATCATATGGTATACAAATTGAACAAATCCTCGAATGGCTTGAAATAAGCTCCAAGTGCTTGGTATAGTCACATCGACACCTATCTCATTAAATGTGGTTTTTGTAGAAGTAGCCATGAGCCAAATTTGTATGCTAAAATTCATGAAGGTAAGATCCTTATTGTATACCTTTACGTTGATGATATTCATTATACAAGTAATATGATGTTAGAAGACTTCAAAGCAACAATGCAAATAGAGTTTGATATGACTCATCTAGGTGTCATGAAATACTTCTTAGGCATTGAAATTCAACAATCTGTTAATGGCATTTTTGGTCGTCAACAAAAATATACACTAACATCATCCAAAAGTTCAAGATGACCAATCGCAAACCAGCTTATACACCTATTGTTTAGGGCAACAAGCTGAGCAACGAAGAGGTGGCACCACCAGTTGATTCCACATTGTAGAAAAGTCTAGTTGGTAATTTGTTGTATCTCACTGCAACAAGACCTGATATCTTGTTTGTAGCAAGTTTTGTCTCCAGGTTTATGTAATCACCAAAGATTTCTCAATGGAAGGATGCAAAAATGATCTTAAGGTATATTGCAGTGACCATAGACTACAATTTTTTCTATACACATTTTGAAAATTGTTCACTTTCAAGTTATACAAACAATGATTATGTAGAGAGTTTAGATGATCGTAAAACCACCTCAGGGTATGTTTTTTTATCTTGGAACCAATATGATTTCATGGACATCCAAGAAAGTTTCAATATCCTCCACATAAGTGGAATATGTATCAACAAATCCAACAGCTTGTCAAACAATGTGTTTGAGAAGATTATTGAAAGATATTTCAAATGTTCAAAAGGCGCCAACTCTTATTTACTATGATAATAGATCAACAATTTCTTTATCAAAAAATCATGTTTTCCACAAAAAGAGCAAGCACATTGAAGCTCATTTTCAATTCATCCGTGAGCTTGTCAATGATGAAGACATAGTATTTTCTTTTTGTGGTTCTAAAGACCAGCTTGCAGATATTTTCAAAAAGCCATTGGGAAAAAATGTATTTGAAATTAAAAGAGAGCAATTAGGCATTGTAACTGTCTCTACTTGTAACAGTGGAGATTAGGAGGGGATGTTGATATATTAATCTCACCATGTGCTACCAGATTTGATTATGTTGTCTGCTAGGTGTCACAGATAGTTTGGTTTTACTTCAGTTTAGCCAAGTTTCATTGGCATTGTTGATATTTTCTATATAATCTATTTATCTATTTTGAATACGAAGAAAAATAGTCTCTCTCCACGATTCCTCTTCATTCTTTATCAAAACCTGGTATAATTTTTTATTTTTTTTTATTTATTTCATATTATTTTATTTATATTTATTTATTTATATATTATTTTTTTTTTTTATTTTTTTTTTTTAGATTTTT
>APFE030274380.1:212425-223322 GCA_000404065.3 Pinus taeda | reverse complement strand
GGGTTCACTGTATCATTTTTTCAAGTCAACAGACTGGACTGAGTAATCTTCAAAAGGCTAACAAATTTGCATTCTAAGCATTTTAAAAGTTATAATGAATACTCCGTAACAAGGTAAGATAAAATTCTGAATAGTATTTTTGAAATTATGAATAATTGTTTTTTAGTATTATACAACATTCTATTAACCATAGGCTCAAAAATAATGATATTAAACACATCGTGTTCTCTTATTTTTTTATTATTATATTAATATTATTGTGTTTGTCATATATATATATAAAATGGTTGTATAATTATATATTTACCAGTTTAAATTAAATGAATATGGTTGTATTTTTAGTATTAATAATATTTTTTATGGTGTTTGTAAGGTGAAATAGTTTTAAAAGTGCTAATGGAACATTACTATTAATTTTATAAGTGATAATGAAGTTATTAGGAATGAGTTTATTGTGAAAAATATTTGTAATGTGCTCTCAACCTTATTTTTTAAGATATTGAGACTGCATCTTTTTAGAGTTATTAAGGAAATGTATTAACTCCTGAAGAACTTGAGTGTCAAACCAACACCACACTTCATCTTTCAAGCGTGTGTAGTTTATTTTGTTTTTAAATTGATTTAAAATTGGAATAATACCCAAAAAAATATTCTAAACACAATCACTACATTGAATTCTAGGGAGACTACTTAACATTGAACCTAATTAGAACCTAAACCCATAGTCATCAAACCAAAATTTAGAACAACAAACAAGAACCAAGAAATCCAAATGATGAGATTGATGCACCCTTAGCTACATTGAGGTTCACTAATACAATATCTCCAAACCACAAAAGGGTCATCACAGTTTTCGCTTAGAAGCTCATTCAACTCAATTGTATCATTTGTCTCTAATGACCAAAGTTAATTAACCAATATTTTGGATTATAGGGCTACAATGTATTGACGCTATAGAACCAATCTAAATAAAGAAAAAATCAGAGACCTCAACATTATTAAACCATATTTGGTGTCTTTGTTTGTTGACCCAATAAACAACCAACCTTTACTAGTCAACAAAATATGTATTTGTATTGGATGGTGCAACTACCAACCATTTCTAGACAACTGGATGGATAGTTGGCTTATGCTATTTGATAAACCTCCTAGTAATAATAGGGAGGTATTTCTATATTTATGAAGTAATGGGTGTATTTTCAGCAAGGGCTACATGTCAACTACTTAGACATGGGAGAATTTTAAGGAGTGGGTCATGATTCCACACAAGATAAAGAAAATGATAGGTGCAACCTAATAGTAGGTCCTTATGCACTTGGAAGAATGCCTAACCCCCCTTCTCAACATCCTCCAATTATGAATAACATTGTTGAGACCTAAATAATGATTCCACATTGACTCACACATTAGTGCAACATGGCATCTTGGTGGCATCATTGTCCAAGGAGCCACCAACTACTAATGTTGTAGGTGGGGTTGGACCACGAGACTTTGCAATATATATATACTTGGTGCATTGAATGTATGTACCCTTGTGTAGGATAAGCTTTATAATGAGTAATTTTCATGAAAATAATCATTAAGAATATTCTGAAGAATTGTTGAATGTTGGAGTGATGTGATTCCCTCACTCTCACAAAAATGTAAATTGGGGGGTCTGGTTTGTAGTAAATTTTGAGATGGACTAGTGGAGAGAAATTTCACTTATTAGCATGAAAATTATGATTCTCATATGAATTTATAAAATAATTAGGATGATATTGAATGGAATTGTAGTGTAATGATGTTCTAACATTTTTGTATGGAATTCAATTGAATCAATTAAAAGGATTTTAATATGTGAATTATTTTGAAGAACCAATTTAGTAGCTAGCTTAAATAATATTTTGAATGAATTATATGCATATGAAAGTAATATTGTTTAGATGAATAGAAATGTGTGATTGCAAATAGAGTGCCTTAGGCAAGGCAAGGAGTGAACATTAGATACTAAAGTTCTCTAATTGAATGTTTTTTGAAGTATATCTTATGTAAATTGAATGTTGTGAAATAGGTCAAATGATGAATCATTTAGAAAGGATAGACTAAAATGTTGTGAAGAAGAGAACCCATGTACAAGGCCAATGAAGAAACATTGGGGACTAAAACAATCAAACCATGTTAGGAACAATCTCATGGGATGCCATGGATATAACATTTTAATAGTTCCTTCACTGTTCCTATGAAGTAAAACCCATATTAGGTAGATCACCATAGGAAAGGGATTACTTGAACTTGAACTAGTGAGCAACTACTAGGAAGAGGATACTTATCACGCACTCATTAGATTGGGATTGTGGATGGCTGTGTCTAATGTAAACAATGAGCTAAAATTTTTACCTATGGAAGATTAACGAGTGAAGGATTACCATATAGATAAGTATCAATTTGAAATTTCATTGTTAAATGGAAGTTATTCGTGGAACTCCAGACTTTTATATAAAGACTAATGGATATATATGGAAATGGTCCTAATTCATATAATTTTTTGATTACTTGATATAGCTACTAGACAGGGGAATATAAATCTAGAAGTAAGAAGGATATAAGAACAAATACCATTGCAGAAGCAACGAGAAGGAAAAGGGATAGAAAAATGAGGTTGATGTGCAAGAGCAAGGAAGATGTCATAGTTGAAAGGAAGCAATTGATATCTTGTTTCAGTAAAAAAATATCTATGTTTAAATATTAATAAATATTTCTACACAATGAAACCTTTATTACATGTGAATTGGTCTATTATATAGTAGACATCAAAACCAAAAGAAATACAACAACAAGAGAAAACATGCTGAGAAATGGGGAATCTCATGATGAAACATTTGAGTCCCTTGGAAAAATAGTTTAGAATATATAATTTGTATGATATGATTTCTTATTGAAATTGTCAAGATAACATCTCATCATAGTTATATGTACTAGATGTAGAAAAGGTGTGGAGGTGGCCAGGAAGTGCCAAAATATTGGCAAGAAAGAATAGATGAAAAGGACCATCTTATTGGCATAGCTAAGGAAGCATAAAGGAACATGGTTGCAATAAAAGGAATGCACCTATAGAGGTGTGAACACTGAGGATGGTTTTACATTAAGGGGCAAGGGATTACAAGGTTCCTTGTTATTCCTGATATTTTGTAAATTTAATGAACATTGATATGCTAAATAACTAGCATACATACATTGATAGACCTTATGTGATGTAAATATTCTTTTTATTTTTTAATATATACTAATGCTTGAGAATAGGGAAGCGAATATAGATCTCGATGCCTGAGGGTAAATATTTGAGGGGAAACCTAGGAGGTCTCCTTGTACAGCTAGATTAGTTAGCCAAACAACTTGGAAAACAAAAATACCAAAATCCCATGGGTGTATGTCCCATGTCCCACCATGGAGTCTTTTGTTGGCTCATGTGTCCCAAATGGGAAACCCTAATATTCTTCATGTTGGGTAGTGTGCTAATGGAAAAGAGAATAAATGGCAATCAAGGACAAAAATGGGCAGAAAATGCCAAAGACAATGTGATTATGAACAATAGGAAATCATAAAAGGAACCCCTGTGACCCAAACACACATATCCCATAGTGAATTTATTGAATTTGAGAAGGAAATTAGTTTAAAAGCCTTGAATATGAGTGAGGGGCTAGAAAATAGTCAAGATAATGACTATTGAAAAAACACATAAATCATAAGAGGGAAGTGTTGAGGGATTGCAGGTACATTGAAGGGTTCCATTTTTGTTTTATAGGCCCATGTTGGTTATAATGTGAGTTTTAACGGGACTTAACTCAAATAACTGAAAGGTTGAGCTCTAATGTCCTTGTATATGAATGAGGGTGGAAATGCAAGAAATATTAAAATGTATATGGGCCTATAGTGGGGTGGAATGTGGCTCACCCTTCTTCAATTTCAAACAAAACTCTTGTTATTTTATCTACTTCTTTATGAATAAATTAATTTTTTCTAGCATTATATGATTCTTACCATGCAAGTTCACTCAACCATCTGGAACTACACACTGCATAGGCTTAACCCTCAAGCTCAATCCTTGCCTCTTGGAACTGTGCAATGCACAATTTGTTCCTCCCATAATTGCACATTGTGTAGTCTCATTGTGTTAATTTTAGGTATGTTCTATGCTAAGAGAAAATTTACTTCAATTTTCCATATTAGCTCAATACCAATTCCAAATTAGCAATCAAATTTATCATGATAGTAAAATGTGGACAGAACATAAACATAAATTGCAGAAAACAAGCCAAGACAAGAGGACACAAGATGTGGTGTTAGCCAAGGACAAACCCCAATGTGAGGAAACCCTTGATCGATTCTTCTTGTGTTGTTCAATAGTTCATCAGAGAGAGATAGTACATATACATCAGAAGTAAACATTTTGACTTGACAAAATAAGAGTAGAGATCTTCACTAAGAAGATAACACATGAGGTAGCTGATTTGAACTCGGGTGAAGGCATACTGCTTCAACTGATTCTCCAAGGTGATTCCATTATCTTGATGCACCTATCATTGTGTTGCACCATGTTTCTCCCATCATCATTGTGCATAATCACTGTGTTGCAACATGATGCACCCATCACACCATGTCCATTATGACTGTGCCACACCATCATATCATGTCCATAATCACTGTGTTGCACCATGTTGTTCCATCACACCATGTCCATTATCAATGTGCTATTGCAATCCATCATGTTGTTGCACCCATTCATATTGTTGCATCCATCACATCATGTTGCACCTCATTATGTCATGCTGCATCTTATTACATCATGTTGCACCTCATTATGTTGCAGCATTCATCATCATGTTGTCTTCAAACTAAGACAATAGCCCCAAGGTAGTCCTAGCTATGGTGTTATGGCCTGTGACCTAGCACATAACAATGCTGAAGAGAATGTCTTTGAAACATATAAACACTGTGACTTTATTTTCATCAAACCATGAAATAGTACATAAAGACACAAATACATTATACCAAGGCTATTTACTGAGTTGTGATATCACTAATATACATTGCAAGGAGGTAGATCCATATACTATAATACAGTGTCCGTGTCCAAAGTCATTCCTTCGAGAGATCACAGGGATACTTCTCCTTAGCATGTGAGGCTAACATGGATAACAAGAAGACAGATCCATTCCAAGAATCTATGAGTCCATACTTTTACTCCTTGTCTTTTGAACTGCATATAAGTTTGTTGTAGACTTCCTTTCAGGGCACATGGACAGCGTTAGATACATTATATATATGTCTCCTCTTTTCTACTAATAGATCTTCTCACAAGCCTGTAGCTAGGGCACATTGTGACATTAGAGTTAGGGCCTCATAGATGAGTGTAATAGGGTCTCTTAGACTTGCATTATAGATGCCTTCTCCACTATGTTAAAGCCTTCTTCATCATGACCGTGATAGAGTCTAGTCTATCCTTACATGATAGTGTATAGATTTATCGCATCATTAGGCCATCGGTTAGGGTTTCTCCATACCAACATTAATCTTTTCCATGGCAGCGTAGAGCTAGGGCATCTTATTCTTAGGGAAGCACATACTCTTAGGATCTCTCCTCCCACCAAAACCCAAAGACAAGTTGAGAGGAAGAGATCACATGAGGTGTGTCTAAAATGACTTACAAGGTAGCTCTATTTATACTAAAATATGCAGGACAAGTGGGGGTAATGTGGTTGTTGGTTGACCTTGACAAATTGTCACATAACACAAATAAATTCATATCTCCATGGATACTTGTTAGAATTAGATGATCTTTAGATCAATCCTACACCTCTGAACGAGAGGAATCCAAGAAAAATATCAGCTTCCATAAATAAGATGACCCACATGGAGTTTGGCCCTAGTTTCCAATTTTAACACATTTCTTAAGCCTGAACCCTAGAGCTCTAGAACTGTGCAGTTCAGCCTCCCAGTTAGTTCCTTCTGCGCACTTCGTAGTGTCAAGCCTCAAACTTCTAGCCTTCCTCCTTGAACTATGTAAATGTGTAATCCTTAGGCCTCTCTCACTCCATAACTATTCACTGGGAAACCTCAGCCCTCAAGACTACCTAATTGAGCTCCTCAACTGCATAGTCACCCTACACTGGCCATCCTAAACTGTGCACTATGCAATATCAAGCCTCAGTCCTAACTCCTAATCTCTGGAACTATACATTGCACAATATTTGAGCCAATCTCTCATCCTAGCACCTAGTTCAAGCTCAGTAAGTGATTTTCATGAAGCATGTTAGACTATGAGTTTTCATATCGATGTCGTCTCGTCATGAGTTGTTTCTAGTTGCAGGTTTTAGATTTTGTGATGACAAGATGATGATGAAGGAGAAGAAAAAGGACACCATGCTAGAAGACACCTATGTAGCTACAAAGACAAGTTGATCATTAAACAGGAAGATGAAAGGGCACCAGGTTGCGATGACAGCTGAATATCGAGATCATAGTAAAGACTCCCTACCTTCAAGCCTTATGGAGGAGGAAAAAGAAGAACATGTACCATATTTCAAGAAGACACAAAGATAGTAGTAGAAAGAATGGATTGACATTACCATATCATCATTCATTCCATGTCATCAATGTCATGTCATGTCTTGTCAAGGTATCATGTCAAGATGTTATATGAGTCATCATTTGCCACATCGTCTGTGGATATGATTATGTAATTTACAATGTATGATAATTTAATGTAAAGGGGAAGTCCAAGAGTCATCTATACAATGTGAAAAGTCATGAAGGAGTCAAAAGGTCATATGGAAGTCAAAGAGTCATGAGGGTAGTCCAAGAGTCACAATGGAGATGAAGAGTCACCCCATTTATTATATATACACCCTCATATCTCATGCATAGGAATTTTCACCTTGGCTCCTCCTACCAAGCCTTAGAGAGGAACATAGTTCTTTTGTAGGAGAAAGTGGTTGCTCTAATGCTCCACTATTGGAGTTAGTGGTGTTCATTGTAACGGTGTATCTTGGAACTTTCTCTTAATACTTGAAGCTCGTTGAGCCAGCGAGTTTCATGCGTATGTTATAAATATTGTAAGACTATTATTTGAAAGTTTGCGATATTTTTTATTTTCATATGTAATAAAGAAATTGAACTATTTCGGTGGCTTTGGTGCTTATCTTGTTGAATGTGTGTTGTATTTTCTTTAACAATCATTGCTTCTATGTGAACTATTTCACTAGGTGATCAATGATTCATTCATATATATGTGTGTGTGTGTGTATTTACTAGATTAGTATTATTACTCTTATTTTAAAGGCTCACTTTTATTTCCCCTTTGGCAGAAGAACCTAGATACATTCTACAACTGAAATTTCCATAAGGCATACCCACTTGTTCATTCAAAAGTACATGCACATTGCTCTCTCATGCTAAACATTGCATCCAATGTAAATCTCTAAGAAAAATGGCAGTTAGGCCTTATTTCTGGAAGGGCTCCTACAACAACCGATGCGAAGTCTAATTGGGACTTTTCATCGGGGAGACCCCCTTGCATGTTGGTGGGATCCAATGCCATTAACATAGTCTCACACATTGCCTGAGGATCAACATAAAGATATGATGGTAGAACCAATTATTGAGGCTAAAAACCATTTTGATTTCAAATCTAATAATTGAGGTTTAGCTGCAAACAATGGAAAGAACACTGACTCTGGTACATGCAGGGATGAATGTAGCACTTAGATGTGAGCTCGTGGATGGTGAAGGATAGTCCTTAGGCACTATCATAAATTTAGAATAAGAACATCATTTAAGGAAGGTAGAGTTGTCTTATAAAGGCAATCAAAATGGAAATTATACATCCATGGAAGAACCATTTGAAACACTTGCAGTTATAGAGCACTTGGAAGAGTTAGATCATGGAGATATCAAAAGAAAACATAAAGAGGAAGAGTTGAATTTGGATGCAATGATGATAAAAATTGATGGTGACGTTGATATGAGACTAGTGAAGAGCTCATGGGATGTTTGAAGAGTGAAGACTAGCTTGAGAAGTTGATGCCTAAAGCATCAAATGAAACCACGGAGCCTTGTGATTTTAAAACTAATGTAGTTTATGTGATTGAAGGTTTTGAAAATCATGGCCAACAATTATATGATGGGTTAATGCATGTTAATGAAGAAATGAAACTCCTATAAGAGGTGTCTGAGATAGATATATTCTTAATTGAGCATGTGTTTATTAATTTTGACGATGACCAAATGAGGACTTGTGGCAGTTGTAAGGATAGTAATTTTTTTTTATTAGTAAATGAATCTTCAGTAATGGACCAAGATAGAGATGATTGCATGATGGTGTTGGCAATCGTAAAAATTCCAATAGATTTCGATGGAATTGAAGGGGAGCATAGATCAACTTCTCTTTTAAAAGAAGTTGAGACAACATCATTTTACATCAATTATGTAAGTGCGGAAGATGAAGAGATACTTAATGAAGACATTCTTAAGGAGATTCGAACCATTGTAATACCAAATGAAAACCTAATTCTAGAATAAGGAAGCACATGAGAAGAAGTGGAGTTTTGGAGGAATGGCCGACAAAAGGCCCAGATACCATTCAACATGGTTTTATTGAATTGTACGAGGAATTAAAAGCTTTGGAGAAGAGGATAGCAAACAAAATATTTCATATTCAATATGTAAAGTTAGAACTGAGAGAAGACAATGTTGTAAAGGGAAAAGATGTTAGGCATGAAAAACAAACTGTGGAATAGGGGCATAACTTGGATTTTTATGCGAGTCTTCGAACTTGTGTATAAAGAAAAAAAGGACTTGCAACAAGTGAAAGGTGATAACAAAATTTGGCAAGAAAGGGACAAGTTCTAGGAAAGGAATGAGTTGGAGAAAGAGATTAATGAGATTATAATGCTTATGAAGAAAGTGCTTGAGAAAGTTGACATTGATATAATAAGGGCATCCAATAGCTGTATCAAATAACTGAACAAGAGTACAATAGCAAGACAAAGCGAAGGTTATAAGACAAATTTTTAATACCTAGAAAGTTAAAGGTGATAGCTACAGAAGCAATGGAGGAGCAACATGATGAAAAAGGTGATCAATTACAATATAAAGTATGGGAACCCCGAGGAAAAGACCAATTGAACACTCAAGATGAGAAAGTCATGGAAAATTGTAACCTAAGGAGTATGATGTAGGGAAATCAAACTAGCCAACTAACATTTTTCCTAGGCATAAGGGGGGCAGAAAATATCCAAAGAAGAAAAAATATATTGGGCAGGCTTCATAGTGAGTGTGGCAAGCCTCTACGTAGAGTATTGTTTAAATTACAGCATGTAGAGAGGACCCACATTAATCAGGAATCAAATATATTCAAAGGGATAAAAAGAGATGACTACTCTGACCATTAACGACAACATGAAAATGATCAACCCATGACATTGCCCATAGTCCCAACCAACCCGAGTCAAGTGGGGCTAGTCGGTTGGTCGAGCCTCGAACTAGTTGGGGCACCATGGAGTAGAAGGTTGTAAGAAGGATCCCTGACCTTAGATGTCATGGTAGGCCTATAAGGTTTGAGCGATGAAGAATTTATGCGTAGGAGAAGACTGTGGGTAGAAACACCTATGGCAATGTCGGAGATTGGTACTCTAAGTTGAGGCATCAGTGTTGAAGACCAACTACGGCAAAAACACGGGAAAAGAGAGAAAAATGGATTTCTCCCTCATGCAGAAGAGATCATGGAGAATATGCATGCCCTTGGGTGCTTGTGTAAAATCAACTCATTTATGTTAACATATGTGCATTGATTCAATATTATTAATTTGTTTCTATTCAACTTATTCCTCTTCTTGAGGTAGCACTTGAAATATACATTTGAATAATATTCTATGTTTTTAACATACTAAGAAAACTAAGTAAATTTAAAATGATCATATCCATCTCACGCATATCCATGTGCATGATTATGGTTGTATGTGAATTGCGTGATTATATTACAAGAACAAAAACTAAAGAACATATATTAACATTGATCGTGATTGATAATGCTCTCTATACTTTTAATCAACTAATGAGCATGAATAAATTACAAAGAATTAGATCAATCTTAGACATATACACAATCTTGAGATTATCACATCTTAATGGTACAATGTGGTATTTTTATTGTTCAATATTTTAATCATTTCATTTTACTACGCGTCTTCATCACTAAACATTGTTACTTTGTTATTATTTAGATTCATAATTACATAAATTTCAAAAGATCAAGTCCATGTCAAACATATAAATATACAGTGATCATTTGAAAATGATATGTTGTCACCCACAACTAGAACTAACGTAAATTCATTTTAAATTTGGATATCTCATGTTCTGAAAAATCAAATCCCTTAGAAATACTACTATTCCTCAAATTCTATAATCTAAAATAAAAAAACACATTTAAAAAGAAATATATACACCTCAAATATAAACCCTCTTAATACATAATAATAATAGAATTAAAATAAATCTCCACTAATTAACCTAAAATTAAAATTATAACAATAAACATGGCATCCCCATGTTTGTCGTAAAATAGTCCGTCAATCTCCATTAACATGGGATATTATCATATACGCAACCAAGATTTTGTTTGGATGCCATATAAACAAAAAAGTATTATTTTGCACAAATTACTCCACGCATCGTTCAAGGTATTTGAAAATCATTTTTTTTTTATAAATTTTATATTTTTAAATTACTGTGGATTAACTTAGATTTAGAAATTATTTTAGATTCGTTGTCAAATTAGATTGAGATGAATCAAAACAATTTAATAATTTTATTTTTTTATTAATTCATGAAATTTTTGTAGAAAATTATATAGAGA
>APFE030274380.1:195509-212129 GCA_000404065.3 Pinus taeda | reverse complement strand
GTGTGTTATTTAAGATGGAGGTGCATTTTTATAGTTAAAATGGACTTGACAGATTATATATATATATAAAGTATGAAGACATATCAAAATTTTCTAAATGTGAGATCAAATATTTTATATTGTAATTTTTTTTCAGAATTTTGTACTATAAAAAAAGTTAGATTCATGTTAACCCTAGATCTATCAAGTGTTAAGAGACATTTAATTTTACTTCGATTTAATCAAATTTTACTTTCATCTTTATTATTAATATTTTCTATGTAATATATTTAACCATTTTAAATAATAAATAAAACAATCATAGAATGAACACAACACCCCTATTACAGTGACAAGTGCATTGCTACACACAAAAAAAAATTGCTCAGCCCACGTAGACTCGATCAGGAAATGCATTGGGCTTGCACGTGAGATTTGGAACGTCGCATTTTATTTAATTTAAAATTACATGATAACATTATGTTATCTTTTGAAGATCCGATTTGAATTTTTTTTTTTCAAAGTAATTCATAAATTTTTTTTAAAGGCAGATTATATAATGTGGTGCCATTATTAAAGGGTTTTTATTTAAGTTTTATTTTTTTTAAATAAAAACTTAAATGTGTTACGAGTAAAAAGGTTTTTTTTTTTTTAATGAAAAATGTATGGTTGGATTAAAAAAGAAAGGGTGTTGTTTTTTTTGGATTTTTTTTAGTATTGGAAAGAAGATTGTAAAAAGGTATGCACATCTGCATTAAAAAATGGTTTTTTTAGTAATTTTTGTCAAAAAATTTTATTTTGCTTGACAAAAATTATGAGCTTTGGTCTATGAAAACATTTCTTCAAGCAGAACGGTTATGTAGAGCCCACACAAGAACAATTAGAAGACATGAATAATGATCGGAGGAATGTCACTCCAGAAGTAAGAAAGAAGGAGCACAAAGCCAAATGTTGGATACAAAACTCAGTCGATGACTCTATCTTCGAAAAGATAACTGAAACATCAACAACAAAAGAAACTTGGAATGTATTGAACGTTGCATATCAAGGTAATGATATAGTGAAGATTGTTAAATTGCAAACATTGAGAGTTGATTTTGAAACCATGAAGACGGCATAGAATGTGGATCAATACATGACTAGAGCAGTGGGAATAGTAAATCAAATCAAACTCATTGGTGAAACCATCATAGATCAAAATATTGTTGAAAAAGTCCTTCGAAGTTTGCCCAAGAAATATGACATGGAATCCAAAGATCTTACAACATTCTCAGTATAACATTTGACTCGATCATTCTCGAACACGAGACAAGACTTAACTTGGTAGACTATTCCATGGAATATGCTTTCAAAGCACATCTCTCTCTTGGCAAAGGAAGAGGTAGAGGATATAGAGGTGGCATCAAGCAAGTAAGTGGTCGAGGCAAAGGCAGATCAAAACATCATCATGTAGCAGAGTAGTGGAGACCTTCGCAAAACCAAACATAGAGAAGCAGAACATGGAACAAATCTAATTTGTAATGCTATTACTGCAAGAGATTTGGGCATTATGAATATGGATGCAGAAAGAAACAGTCATATCAGCAAAGAGGCAGTGTCCATCTCTCCAACAATGAAGGAGAATCCTCTGAGATAATGTTTCTTCCTTGCCATCTTTCAAAAGACACTCACAATGAGGATCTTTGGTTGCTGGACAGCGGTTGCAACAATCATATGATAGGTAACAAAAATACGCTTTCTTATCTTGATGTTTCCATGACATCATAAATTACTCTTGGAGATCGTTCTTGTATTAAAGATGAAGGAAAAGGTATTGTCCCTGTTCTTACCAAACATAATCAACAGAAATACATACCTGATTTTTATTATCTTCCACATCTTAAGCATAACATCATTAGTGTAGGTAAATTGATGGAGCATGGTTATGATGTAATATTCCAAGGGAACACATGTTATATCTATGACAAACTTCCTAATAGAAGACTGATAGCAAAGCCTTAAAAAACCAAGAATAGGATGTTTCCATTTACTCTTAGAAGTCAAAATATCTCACAGTCTTTTGTCCACAATGTGTCAAGAATAGATGAGTCTCAGCTATGGCATTTTATGTATGGGCACATCTCATTCAAGAGTCTAAGTTTGCGTTAGAAACATTCAATGGTCATTGGTTTCCTAAAAAAATTGTAATTGTGAAATATGTATTCTAGCAAAGCATAAAAGAGATAGCTTTCTGACATATTATTCTAGAGTAAAAGAGCCTTTAGATATAGTCGATACATATATATGTGGCCCAATACAGACACAGTCTAATGGTGGTAGTATTTATTTTCAAACCTTCATTGATAATTATAACATGAAGATATGGGTGTATTTTCTCAAAAAAAAAAATCAGATACTTTCTTAATACTTAAAGAGATCAAAGTAGAAGCAGAAAAACAGAATGGAAAGCCTTTAAAAGTCCTTAATTCAGATAGAGGAGGAGAGTACAACTCCAATGGCTTCAAATCCTTTTTTCAACGACAAGAAATAATAATGTAGAACACAACAAGATATACTCCACAACATAATGGAGTAGCAGAAAGGAAAAATCAGTCAATCATGAACATGGCCATATGTATGCTTCATGAGAGGAAGTTGTCAAATGACTATTGGGCTGAAGCAGTTTCGATAGCAATGTATATTCTCAATAGATCTCCAATAACCATTCTCCAAGATGCAGTACTTCAAGAAACATGGGATGGTAAAAGGTAAATGTATCTCACTTTAGAATTTTTAGATCAGTAGCATTTGCAGATGTTCCTGATCAGCGAAGAAAGAAGCTTAATGATAGGAATGAAAGATATATTTTTGTAGGCTATAGTGTGTTGTTAAAGGCCTACATAATTTACAATCTAGTTACCAAGAAGTTTGTATTAAGCAGAGATGTTAAATTTTTTGAAAATAAATGTTTGTCTGATCATGTTGATGAAGCTTCAAATCAATTTTCCAATCCACAAGAGCTACCAAGATTGCAGGTTCAAGAAGAGTGATACCACTGTAAAAATGGTACATCTTCAAATAGTGAATCCACCAGTGTTTTAACATCTTCACAGGACAATCATAAAACAAGAAGCATCAGAGAAATATATGAGCAGGAGCATGAGTTTGACCAACTGAATATGTTTGCATTTCTTTCATCTCAACCAACCCATTTTGAAGAAGTAGTTAAACAAAAGCATTGAATTGATGCAATGAACCAAGAAATTAGTGCCATAGAGAAGAACCAAACTTGGGAGTTAGTTGATCTCGCAAGTGAGACGACCAGAATTGAGGTAAAATGGGTATATAAGACCAAGCTAAATAAAAAATGAGAAATTGAAAAATTTAAGGTAAGTTTGGTTGCCAAAGGATTCTCACAATAGTTTGGTGTTGACTGTGGTGAAACATTTGCTTTGGTAGAAAGGTTAGAAACTATCATAACCATTTTTTCCACAATAGCTCAACACAAATGGAAAGCCTATCAACTTAATGTAAAATCTTCTTTCTTAAATGGTATATTGCAGGAGGAAGTTTATGGTTGCCAAAGGATTCTCACAACAGTTTGGTGTTGACTGTGGTGAAACATTTGCTTCGGTAGAAAGGTTAGAAACTATCATAACCATTTTTTCCAAAATAGCTCAACACAAATGGAAAGCCTATCAACTTGATGTAAAATCTTCTTTCTTAAATGGTATATTGCAGGAGGAAGTTCATGTAGAGTATCTTGTTGGTTTTGAAGTTCCAAGATAGGATCATAAGGTATACAGATTGAACAGATCCTTGTATGGCTTGAAATAAGCTCTAAGAGCTTGGTATAGTCACATCGACACCTATCTCATCAAAAGTGGTTTTTGTAGAAGTATCCATGAGCCAAATTTTTATGCCAAAATTCATGAAGGTAAAATCCTTATTGTATACCTTTACATTGATGATATTCATTATACAAGCAATATGATGTTAGAAGACTTCAAAGCAACAATGCAAACAGAGTTTGATATGACTCATCCAAGGGTCATGAAATAATTCTTAGGCATTGAAATTTAGCAATCTATTAATGGAATTTTTGGTGGTCAACAAAAATATGCACTGATGATGCAGGAACATCAAGACCATCCTCATTTGTAAATGTGGAATAAAGAGGGGGTGTGATAATTTTTAGTATTTTGTTGTTTGGGATAGGATTGCTATGTTTTTTTCAGTTAAATTAGGATAAGAATGGAGAAAAGTTAAATTAGGATAAGAATGGAGAAAAGCTTCAAGCTTTAAATCACTGTGTAAAAAAAAAAGAAAAAGCCTGCTTTTTCTAAGCCTGATCTATTCCTATGCATGTATCCATTGTTATTATAAATAAAGGGGCAGCTGAGCTCTCATCTCATCTGAGAGAGGCGCAATGCCAAAAGTATTGAAAAAAAAAAAAATCCCTCTCGGTGTTCTATGAAAATCGATGAGATTGATGATGTGTTGTTAATTTTGTTAATATGGTTATACATGTCAATTTCCTGGCTTTGTTTGAAGGACCCCTGCGTTGTTTTATAACTGTTTTCCATTTGAATCAATGTCCAGAAATGATGGCGCCGTGTAAAGAATCGGTATCAACTTAATACTGCGTGAGTGTGTGTGGAATATACGCGGATCGGAGGAGTTGAGTGTGTGTATAGACCGTGGGCTGTGCACACTGCTATAAGAATTATGACAGCGGAACAATATATAATTAACTGTGTATGGGTATTCTCCGCTGGAGGTTCAGCATGGTGATAGATTGTTTTCATGGACAACACAAGTGAGATAGCTGGGCGCATATGTACATATCTTACCTTGATTAATTAATGGTATATATGGTTGTGCGCACCCCATACATCACCCATGGCTTATATTGTTGTGGCTAGATTATAGAATTCTCCTTATAGTGTGAATGTGTGCAAGGGACGTGTCCTTGTGGAGACCTCTGTTCAAACCGAGACCTCTGTTCAAACCAACGGTTTCAGAACCAGCAGTTAAAGAAAAAGCTGCCAGCTACCATATGTTTCATATTGGAGATTAATTATTGCCCCGGCCTTCAAAGTCATCAACGACCAAGGAGCTGGCACGGTGTGGAGCTGTGCATATATAAAATTGTGTTTAATTGTGTTATAACTTTTTAACGCTTGTTTGCGGCCTGCGGGGTTTATGTATCGGCGTTTAAACAGATGAAGCCACGGAAGGGCAGCGTAAGGTATTCACTGGCATTGCTCACACAGCGGAATGAGGATGGAGCGCAGACCAGAGGTTAACACGCAGAGAATGTGTGCTGATTTGTAATCCCTTGTAAGGATAATAGTATAAAGATTATGCGGTTTATTATTTTGAAAAGTTACCGCATTCATGCAGATTGCTAACCCGTGATTGTTATCATATGAAGATCCTGGGTTTGAGGGGATAGCCCTACATCAAGTGGTATCAGAGTTGGAACAATTTCCTTTGAAGGTTTAAGTGCTTTTTGTTAATTGCATGTGATGATTTTTGGGACTGATAAATATTGATTTACAGGAATAGTGAAGAAATCTCAGCGGAAGGAAGGAGAAGTGAATGTGGCAGAACCTAAAGATTCAACAGAGGTTGAATAAAGTTGCAGATGGGAGAAGCCTACAGGAGCAGTAGAGGATGCTCAAAGGGTTCCAGCAGAGGAACTATGATTACCAAAAGACCAGATCCGGAGGGAAGGATTGGTGAGGTAAGTGGCAGCAAGAGAGCTTGCTGTGGCAGAGGCTTCATGCAACGCATAGCTGAAGAACTTTTGGCGAAGGAGAAGACTACTAAAAGTCATAAAGGAGACAAAGGAAGAGGTTCAGAGAAATGCCACAGAGATGAGATGACTACAAGAGTTCGAGAAAGAGAGATTGCAGAAATAAAGGCACAGTTACAGGTACTGGAAAAATGGCTACAAGAGCATGAAAAGCAGAAAGGAAAATGGCTCTTTCCACTGAAAGGAAAGAGAGTGATTCGGCGACAACTGCAGAGGAGGTTGAGGCAAATTCTGATTGCCTTGTTGGAAAAGGGACTTAGAGTTCTTGTGCCAGAGATTAAATTTGAAGATTCCACATGCAGATCTGATCAAAGGGAAGTGCTGAAGAAAGTAGTCAAGACTAAAAAGTCTTGTGGTTTTAAAGCTAATGAGTTGTGTATGTTTGCAGGTGCAGAGGAGGTTTCCATTGATGAAACAGAAGAGGACAAAATAATTGATGATTTCTTGAGTTATTGGGTAAATCCAGATCAGCTGGATAATGTAAAACCGTGTATTTTTGTAGCTGACAATTGTGATGTGATGACAGGTTTTACTGAGGAGGATGTGCCATCTTATGAAACTGTTACATCACAAGAGAAAGTTCTTATGGATGCAGAAGAAGTGAATCAGTCTCAAGCGCAGATAAGGGAAGTAGCAGTTGATACTGTTGAACATTTTGTGCAAACTGAAAGTTTATGTATGAATGCAGGCGAGGAGATAGTAACAACAGGAAGTTTGGGTTGGGAAAGTATTGAAGATTGCACAGAAATATTCTCAAAGGAGATGACAGATTTATGGCAGGAGTTAAATGTTCTGGAGAAGAGACTAGAAGTACAGAGGATAAGAATTCAGAATGTAAAGGCAGAGATGAATGAAGATAAAGAGGTCTATGAACCAGAATACAGATGCATTCTCGGAAAGGATGATGCTGAGGATAGATTGAGTGATAATCTCAAGAATGATTGGGATCAATATACTGAAATGCTGGCAGAGGGAAGTAAGGCATTAATGCCTTATGGTTTTTATTCTAACAAGTGTTTTGTGAATGCAGGTATTGTTGCAGAACATTTGACTCAGTTGAAGAGAGAAGAAGTTTTCTGTTCCAGAAGACAAGAGGGTATGGATGATTGGGTGGCAGTTAGAATAGAAACAAGCATAAGAGCAATAAGTCAGCAAGTAACAGGACAGACTGAGCAAGCCGTCTTAGCTCAGAAGGCCGCAAGAAATCAACAGTTTGAAGAATTATTGGACAAAGAAATTGAGCTCATTAGAAGAATCATGTTGAAAGCATCTCAGCGGAAGACATCAGCAAGGAAGGGAAGCAACAGAAGTAGCAACAAGATAAAAATAGAGACATATTATGAAAGTGCAGCTAATGGAGTAAGACAGCATAAGGTGTGGAGACTTGGAGAAGAACAACAGACAAAAGCAGAGGCAAATGGAAACTTGCAGCACAAAGTATGGGATCCAGGCACATGATCAGGAGATCATGATTAATTTTAAGGTTGGGTGTATGATGCAGGAGCATCAAGACCATCCTCATTTGTAAATGTGGAATAAAGAGGGGGTGTGATAATTTTTAGTATTTTGTTGTTTGGGATAGGATTGCTATGTTTTTTTCAGTTAAATTAGGATAAGAATGGAGAAAAGTTAAATTAGGATAAGAATGGAGAAAAGCTTCAAGCTTTAAATCACTGTGTAAAAAAAAAGAAAAAGCCTACTTTTTCTAAGCCTGATCTATTCCTATGCATGTATCCATTGTTATTATAAATAAAGGGGCAGCTGAGCTCTCATCTCATCTGAGAGAGGCGCGATGCCAAAAGTATTGAAAAAAAAAAATTCCCTCTCAGTGTTCTCTGAAAATCGATGAGATTGATGATGTGTTGTTAATTTTGTAAAATGGTTATACATGTCAATTTCCTGGCTTTGTTTGAAGGACCCCTGCGTTGTTTTATAACTGTTTGCCATTTGAATCAATGTCCAGAAATGATGGCGCCGTGTGAAGACTCGGTATCAACTTAATACTGCGTGAGTGTGTGTGGAATATACGCGGATTGGAGGAGCTGAGTGTGTGTATAGACCGTGGGTTGTGCGCACTGCTATAAGAATTATGTCAGCAGAACAATATATAATTAACTGTGTATGGGTATTCTCCGCTGGAGGTTCAGCATGGTGATCAATTGTTTGCATGGACAGCACAAGTGAGATAGCTGGGCGCATATGTACATATCTTACCTTGACTAATTAATGGTATATATGGTTGTGCGCACCCCATACATCGCCCATGGCTTATATTGTTGCGGCTAGATTATAGAATTCTCCTTATAGTGTGAATGTGTGCAAGGGACGTGTCCTTGTGGAGACCTTTGTTCAAACCGAGACCTTTGTTCAAACCAACGGTTTCAGAACCAGCAGTTAAAGAAAAAGCTGCCAGCTACCATATGTTTCATATTGGAGATTAATTATTGCCCCGGCCTTCAAAGTCATCAACGACCAAGGAGCTGGAATGGTGTGGAGCTGTGCATATATAAAATTGTGTTTAATTGTGTTATAACTTTTTAACGCTTGTTTGCGGCCTGCGGGGTTTATGTATCGGCGTTTAAACAGATGAAGCCACGGAAGGGCAGCGTAAGGTATTCACTGGCGTTGCTCGCACAGCGGAATGAGGATGGAGCGCGGACCAGAGGTTAACACGCAGAGAATGTGTGCTGATTTATAATCCCTTGTAAGGATAATAGTATAAAGATTATGAGGTTGATTATTTTGAAAAGTTACCGCATTCATGGAGATTGCTAACCCGTGATTGTTAGCATATGAAGATCTTGGGTTTGCGGGGATAGCCCTGCATCAACTGACATCATCCAAAAGTTCAAAATGACCAATTGCAAACCAGCTTATACACCTATTGCGTAAGAAACCAAGCTAAGCAAAGAAGAGGTAGCACCACGAGTTGATTACACATTGTAGAAAATTCTAATTGGTAATCTGATATCATGTTTGTAGCAAGTTTTGTCTCTAGGTTTATGCAATCACCAAAGATTTCTCATTGGAAGGTTGCAAAAATGATCTTAAGGTATATTGCAGTGACCATAGACTACGGTTTTTTCTATACACATTCTTAAAATTGTTCACTTTCAAGTTATACAAACAATGATTATGCAGGGAGTTTAGATGATCATAAAACCACCTCAGGGTATGTTTTTTTTAATCTTGGAACCAATATGATTTCATGGACATCCAAGAAAGTTTCAATATCTTCTACAAAAGTGGAATATGTATCAACAAATCCAAGAGCTTGTCAAACAATGTGTTTGAGAAGATTATTGAAAGATATTTCAAATGTTCAAAAGGATCCAACTTTTATTTACAATGATAATAGTTCAACAATTTCTTTATCAAAAAATCATGTTTTCCAAAAACAGAGCAAGCACATTGAAGCTCGTTTTCGTTTCATGCTTGAGCTTGTCAATGATTCAGACATAGTTTTTGTGGTTCCAAAGATCAGCTGGAAGATATTTTCACAAAGCCATTGGGAAAAAATGTATTTGAATTTCAAAGAGAGCAATTAGGCATTCTAAGTGTCTCTACTTGTAAGAATTGAGATTAGGAGGGGATGTTGAGATATTAATCTCACCATGTGCTACCAGATTTGATTATATCATATGCTAGGTGTCACAGAAAGTTTGGTTTTACTTCAATTTAGTCAAGTTTCAATCTATTTTGAATACTAAGAAAAGCAGTCTCTCTCCACGATTCCTCTTCATTCTTTATCAAAACCTCTTATATATATATTTTTTTACTTTTATAGTGTAATAAAAATTTGCAGCTCAATAAATTTTATCAAAATATATATTTAAAAAAAAATTACATTTGCATACTTTCTTTAAACCTTTGATAAATCTCATATATATAAAACTCTATTAAAAAACACAAATTATATTTTTTAATTTTTAATATAATTTTTATATGGCATCATTAACAACATGTAAACATGTTATTGACAACAAATTTACCCATAAAGCTCTTTAGTACTCTACACATTTACCCATAGGGCTCTTTAGTACGATACAAAAAATGAAATGAAGTACTCTACAAATTTACCCATAGAGCTCCTTGGTACTATAAAAAAAAAACTGAGATTAAGATATGTAAATGGAAAGCCTCAATCCCAATGAGTAACCAAAACACAGCTTATTTATAATGACAAAGTGAAGTGCCATCCCTAATTACTACACCAACAAATTTACTGTCAAAGAAGTGACCCAATCGCTCAAAGACCATCTAAGATTTCCTTCTTGGTTGTGCTCTAATCTATAGAATAGATGGCCGTTGTCATCTAAACACGAACGATAAAGGATTGATGTAACAATACTTATAACACGCTAATGCTGAAATTCTATATCAAGCTGGAACTTCACTAGTCGCCATGAACACCTGTAGAAGTGTTGAAGTCGTTTGGGGCCGCTAAGGGTGGTAAGGGTGGTAGCTCTTTTCCAATCCACACACCTGCCTCGATGGCAAAGAAGATGGTACTAACAACTGTGTCAACGCTACACGTGGCGCCTGGGAACTGAGGTTGTCCAGAACTGTTGTAAGCGCTGAGGCAGTTCAGCAGATTCTGATTGCAAGTGACTTTGAGATAACCGATGTTCCCAATGCAATTGTCATGAATTTTGCAGCAGCTATCCAGCCCATCGCAGGGAGCTTCGTCATGGCATCCACTGTAAAGCAGTCCGCAGTATCGCCCATACCTTAGAAGCAGGGCATCTGCCATTAAAACATGATTACACGTTAATACAAAATATATGGTCGGCTATGATCTCGCTCAAGGAGTAGATTTTTTTTATGGGAGAGTTTAGGTTTTTTTCTACTCTTAAATTATAAGTTTTTGGTATATCAGTTTGATTACTTGTTAATGTAAATGTATAGTTAATTATGATCTAGTTTCAAGAAACAGATTTTTCTTATAAGAAAATTTAAATTTAGGGTTGTTGAAAACACTCTAGATTTGATCAGGATAATTTCCAACACTCTCCTGAACTTGGAGAACTTAAAAGTCACAGAAGCAAACCTGTACAGGCTTTCGACTTGCAACGATGGCTACAATAAAACTGCAGTCTCACAGCAACAACAAATTTCAGTAGTATTCTAGTAACAGTAACTAGCATGGCAGTCTAGACCTTAGAGATCTTTTAATTCAATATGTTTTGAAAAATATAATGATTAAAAAGCATGAATGTGGTTACCGAAGACTGGGAAGAGCCGAGAAGGCAAGCCAATAGAAGGCATAGCAGTAAACCCAGTTGCATTCCATTGGCGGCCATGGATCCCTAGCTAATCTGATCTTCAATGCAATAATTTGATTCAATCAAGACCATTGGTTCACTACATACTAATTAATCTTCGCATCCCTCCTACCAGTTGGTCTCTCCTACCATCCCTCCGCTTCTGGTCCGACTCTTATCTCAAATGATTCGCGTATATCTCAAATGATATTCGGGATATCTATCTATCTATCTATCTATCTATATATATATATATATATATATTATATATATATTCGCTGCCCATTCATATATATGGCGATATAGATATATACAGATGAGGCCGTGTGGATTGCCTAACCTAGGCAAATATTTTCGAAATTGCGTCGCAAGTGGCATTGGGTGTGCAAATAGCTGGCCGCCATATGAACTGTATTCGTTTTGTTCTTATATATATAGGCTTGATTTAAGTATTAATTTGGATTTATTTTTAAACGAACATGCAACTTTTGCTTCAGATCCTTTCAATCAGCCGGATAATCACAGGATTTCACACACGTCCAGAAGTCTGAGAATCAAACGGGAAGCATAATGTGGATGAAAGCACATGGAGAAACGTGTTAGATACTATAATAAAGGAAATGTTTAATTAAAATTATTGTATTTAAAATTATTTTTATTTTAATAACACTGTTAATGATATATATATTTATATTTACCATATATTGTTAGTTAATGATATATATATTATATTTTACATATTGGTTAGATTTAAGGTTTTCGTTGATTTTATAATGTAAATATAAGTTTTTTGGATTGATTTCATGATTAAAATTTGGACTAATTTTCATTACCAGTATAATTCATCTACACATAACATGTATATTATCTAAAATTAGTAATTTAGAAAAATCAATTATATAATACTTTTTATAATAAAATCATACTTTACTATAAGGTTTTTAAGGCTAATGTCAGTTTAATTTTGAATTACAATCATGAATTTTATTTTAATTTAAAATATGAGATCATGTTAATTTTGAATTACAATACGTTTAAAATATTTAATAAATTTTAAATTAAACAAAAAATTGCGAGTAAATTTGCATAATAAAATCTTCAAAAGTATAATGAATACTCCGTAACAAGGTAAGATAAAATTATTAATAGTATTTTTGCTTTATGTAAAATTGTTTTTTTAATATTGTACAACATTCTATTAACCATAGTCCTAATAATAATGATATTAAACACAATGGCATCGTGTCTCTTACTTTTTTTATTATATATAATATTATTGTGTTTCTCACTTACATATATATAATTGTTGTATAATTATATATTTACAAGTTTAAATTAAATTTAATGGTTGTACTTTTATTATTAATAAAAAAGAAATTATGGTGTTGGTAAGATGAAATAGTTTTAAAAGTGTTAATGGAACATTATTAATAGTTTTATAAGTGATAATGGAGTTATTAGGAATGAGCAAGTGTTTATTGTGAGATTTATTGTGAAAATTATTTTTAATGTGCTTTCAACTTTATTTTTTAAGATATTGGGACTAAGGTGATAATGGATATATTAGGAATGAGCAAGTGCTTATTGTGTTGGTTCCAAACACGTCGGTAAAATTATTTCCTATGTGATTTTCTAAAATATTCTTTTTAGTGAAATTTATTTTTAATATGCTCTCAACTTTATTTTTTAGGATATTTGGATTGAGGTTTTTTAGAGTTATTAAGGAAATTTGTTGACTCCTCAAGAACCTTGAGTGTCAAATCAACACCACACCTCATATATATGTGTGTGTGTGTGTGTGTGTGTGTGTGTGTGTGTGTGTGTGTGTGTGGTTTCTTTTGTTTTTAAATTGGTTTAAAATTGGAATAATACCCAAAATAATATTCTAAACATAATCACTATATTGAATTCTAGGGAAACTGCTTAATATTTAACCTAATTAGAACCTAATCCCATAGTCATCAAACCAAAATTTAGAACAACAAACAAGAACCAAGAAATCCAAATGATGAAATTGATGCACCCTTAGCTACATTGAGGTTCACTAATACAATATCTCCAAACCACAAAAGGGCCATCACGGTTGTCGCTTACAAGCTCATTCAACTCAATTGTATCATCTGTCTCTAATGACCAAAGTTAATTAACCAATATTTTGGATTATAGGGCTAGAATGTATTAACACTATAGAACCAATCTAAATAAAGAAAAAAAATCTGAGACCTCAACATTATTAAACCATATTTGGTGTCTTTGTTTGTTGACCCAATAAACAACCAATCTTTACTAGCCAACAAAATATGTATTTGTATTGGATGTTGCAACTACCAACCATTTCTAGACAGCTGAATGGATAGTTGGCTTATGTTGTTTGATAAACCTCCTAGTAATAATAGGGAGGTATTTCTATATTTATGAAGTGATGGGTGGATTTTTAGCAAGGGCTACATGTCAATTACTTAGACATGGGAGAATTCTAGGGAGTGGGTCATGATTCCACACAAGGTAAAAAAAAATGATAGGTGCAACCTAATAGTAGGTCCTTGTCCACTTGGAAGAATGCCTAACCCCCCTTCTCAACATCCTCCAATTATCAATAACATTGTTGAGACCTAAACAATGATTCCACATTGACTCACACATTAGTGCAACATGGCATCTTGGTGGCATCATCATGCAAGGAGCCACTAGCTACTAATGTTGCAGGTGGGGTTGGACCCTGAGACTCTGCAATATATATATATATATATACACACCACACACACACACACACACACACACACACACTTGGTGCATTGAATGTATGTACCCTTGTGTAGGATAAGCTTTATAATGAGTAATTTTCATGAAAATAATCATTAAGAATATTCTCAAGAATTGTTGAATGTTGAAGTGAGTGATGTGATTCCCTTACTCTCACAAAAATGTAAATTGGGGAGACTGGTTTGTAGTAAATTTTGAGATGGACTAGTGGAGAGCAATTTCACTTATTAGCATGAAAATTATGACTGTCATATGAATTTATAAAATAATTAGGATGATATTGAATGGAATTGTAGTGTAATGATGTTCTTACATTTTTGTATAGAATTCAATTGAATCAATTAAAAGGATTTGAATACGTGAATGATTTTGCATAAGCAATTTAGTAGCTAGCTTAAATAATATTTTGAATGAATTCTATGCATATGAAAGTAATATTGTTTAGATGAATAGAAATGCATGATTGCAAATAGAGCACCTTAGGCAAGGCAAGGAATGAACATTAGATACTAAAGTTCTCTAATTGAATGTTTTTTGCAGTATATCTTATGTAAATTGAATGTTGCGAAATAGGCGAAATGATGAATCATTTAGAAAGGATAGAAACACTGGGGGCTAAAATAATCAAACCATGCTAGGAACAATCAGGTGGGATGCCATGGATATAAAATTTTAATAGTTCCTTCACTGTTCCTATGAAGGAAAACCCATATTAGGTAGATCACCATAGGAAAGGGATTACATGAACTTGAACTAGTGAGCAACTACTAGGAAGAGGATACTTATCACACACTCATTAGATTGGGACTATGTATGGGTGTGTCTAATGTAAACAGTGAACTAAACTTTTTACGTATGGAAGATTAATGAGTGAACGATTACCATGTAGATAAGTATCAATTTGAAATTTCATTATTAAATGGAAGTTATTCGTGGAACTCCAAGCTTTTATATAAAGACTAATGGATATATATGAAAATGGTCCTAATTCATATAATTTGTTGATTACTTGATATAACTACTAGATGGGGGAATATAAATCTAGAAGTAAGAAGGATATAAGAAAAAATACCATTGTAGAAGCAATGAGAAGGAAAAGGGATAGAAAAATGAGGTTGATGTGCACGAGCAAGGAAGATGTCATAGTTGAAAGGAAGCAATTGATATCTTGTTTCAGTAAAAAAATCTCTATGTTTAAATATTAATAAATATTTCTACACAATGAAACCTTTATTGCATGTGAATTGGTCTACTATATAGTAGACATCAAGACCAAAAGAAATACCACAACAAGAGAAAACACGCTGAGAAATGGGGAATCTCATGATGAAGCATTTGAGTCCCTTGGCAAAATAGTTTAGAATATAAAATTTGTATGATATGATTTCTTATTGAAATTTTCAAGATAAAATCTCATGATAATTGTATGTACTAGATATAGATAAGGTGTGGAGGTGGCCATGAACTGCCAAAATATTGGTAAGAAAGAATAGATGAAGAGGACCATCTTATTGGCATAGCTAAGGAAGCATAAAGGAACATTGTTGCTGTTAGTGCTTGGAATTCACCTAGGCTGAGATAGACAAACTCTCAAGGCTACATCAAACCATTTCACCTCGTAGCTAGCCCTACGAGGTATGAGAAGGCTCTCTCGGGTCAGATTCGGTAGATCTTTCAATATAATAAGCTGACCAATTAGGAATAAAGATCTTGGGCTAGTAAATTGATAAAGGGGGTTGATTTAAAGATTTTTGGTTTTTTGGTGGCAAGTGGAGGGAGTGCAATTCAGGGTGCGGGGATTGAGCACAGTTTTTGCAGGGGGATCTTTGGGGCAAGGTAGGAGTAAGCGCTGATGCCTTAATCTGAGATGGATGATCAGGGATGATAGAGAAGGAGCTAAAGAGGGCAAACAACCATTAGAATCCTCTCTAGACAATAGAAAACATAAATTTTGAACAAACTAAAAAGCTGAGCATGTCAAAGCATGATTTCAAACTTTACCACTTCATCTGTTCAAATAGAAGCAAAAGAGAGATGTAGAACACATAAACAAACTTACAATAACATGTAGAGAACACACCATCAACACTACAATCCACAAGAATCCACAAGGATGTCTGCAAAACCCTGGCCTTCTTCCTCTTGAAATTGCAAAGATAGATGTACAATATACAATGAAACTTTCTCCCACAAGAGTCCAACCTTCCAACCTCTCAAAATGACTAAGGAAACACATAATATAGGCAAGCTAACCTCTTCCCTTGCCTCTAGGGGTCGAGTTCATCCTTCTAGGAGCAGTTTGAACTAATTCCAAACTAAGCACTAGATAATAGGCAGCTCAACAACTTGCCTCTATTACTTAGCTAACTGATTCATGCATTAATTATTCACTTTTTACATCAAGGAAGCTTTTAGAAGAGTAAAGAGAGGTAAAATCTATCAAAGTGCCATGAAAATATTACATTTATCCATCATCTACAAGTAAAAATAATCAACCATAGTCAAAACAGTGTTTTTTGACCAAAAAAGTCAATTCTGGCAAAGTTAGCTCTCACATCCGCGCCCCTTGGCTCTCATGTCTGCACACCTTTGCAGCAACTTTTGAGTGGGTTCCACTGGTCCAAATCAGGTACAAGATGGCTCATTGGAAATCTTGGTCTGTCTACTTTCCATCCCAAGTGGAATTTCTGAATTTGGAGTTGTTTTGCCCCCTCAAAAACCATTTCTCCCAAGGTCACTTTCTGCAACTCAAAAAGTGGGCAGAAAGTCATTTTTTTGATGTATTTTGAGCTTTTTGGAGGCTCAAATCTCAAA